>CM067371.1:85766456-85946456 GCA_034401795.1 Chaetoderma sp. LZ-2023a
ACGGTACTCTAATGGAGGAATCCATTTCTAGATATGCCCCGCTCATCATTATATATATATATATATATATATATATATATATATATATATATATATATATATATATATATATATATATATATATATATATATATATATATATATATATATATATATATATGTATATATTTTATATATATATATATATATATATATATATATATATATATATATATATATATATATATATATATATACAGAACTATATATAAAATTGTACCAGTTTCAATACAAAAGCATTTTGACACAGTCAATTTATCTTTTAATTGCAATATGGATTGCGTGAAAAGCATTAAACAATGTTTGTAATAATACATGTCTAATAAAATGGTTGAATCACTGGAAACGCTTAGGAGAAACACACTAAAATAGTTATATAGCTGAATCAGTGCTATATTTCCAGTTAAGGTAAACAGTTAGAAGAAGAATTTTAATGGGATCTACTTAACATACTTTAATATGTAAAAATTGACTTAGCAAATTGGTTTTATATATACATTTTGACCTGGTCCAAATAAAGCACACGTGGTAACCCCCACCATAATGTACACTGCTGTAAAAAATAGTTGATAAGTGGACCACTATAAAATAGCCATTAAATGGACCACTATGGAAATAGCCATTAAGTTGACCACTATAATTTTAAGGCAGCAATTAAACAGAATGCTATATTTTAATATACATTTGATGACACAATGGAAGGCATTATGAGTTCAGGATTAGGGGTGATATAAATCTTTAGTGATTGACCGTCAAAAACTCCATAAAAAATTAGCAGAAGCAGCTGAAACTCGAACTTGCTCTGTAATTTCAAATAACAAAGCAATGTACCAATTCTCAGTTGAATATCTTGAAGTGCTGCAAACTTTTTTTGGGAAAGCTAATATTTTTTGTATTTCATAAGTCTAAAGGGGAACTAAACTCTATGGAAAATTGACGAAAATGTCTGAAACTCAAAGCTGCTCTATAACTCCATATGATAAAGCAATGTACCAATTCTCAGTTGAATATCTTGAAGGGCTGCGAACTTTTTTTTGGAAGGTTAATATTTTTTGTATTTCATAGGTCTAAAGGGGAACTAAACTCCATGGAAATTGACGAAAATGTCTGATACTCAAAGCTCCTCTATAACTCCATATGATAAAGCAACGTACCAATTCTCAGTTGAATACCTTGATGTGCGAAAAAAGTATGGAAAACAGATATTGTTCGTATTTCATAAGTCGAAAGGAGACATAACTCCATCAAAATTGATGCAAACTCCTGAAACTCGAACTTACTTTGTAATTTCTCATAGTAAAGCAACGCACCCATTCCCAGTTGCATATCTTGAAAGACTGAAAAAAGTGCTGAAAACATTTATTTCATAAGTCGAAACTCCATGAAGAATTGACGAAAATGTCTGAACCTCGAACTTGCTCTGTAACTAATTATATTAAAGCGATTTGCCGATTTTTCCTTAAATATCTTGAAGTAGTGCAGGGAAAAATGCGGAAAGCTGGTATTTTTCGTATTTCTTAAGTGGAAACGGGTCATAACTCCATACAAATTTACGCATACACCTGAAACTCGAACTCTACATTATGATAATTGCGCTTTCTTTATTTTGTTCTGTATTCCATAGTTGGTATTAAGTTGTCTATTTATGCACCGCAATTTGAGATATATCCATATAGTGATGATTATAAATTTAATTTAATTAATCAGAGAACCACATGTGTGAATATATTCATCTATGTACTAAATATATTTTGGACAGTTGTCAACGCTCTGTTACACACGATTGTACTGTGGATATAGCAAGTAGGCTTGTGTAAAATATGCTATGATGTCAGGTGTATAGTCTGACTCCATATATATTTCCATTTGGCCAAAAGTAATGCACCATAGAATGAGTATTATTGACCATACTCCTAGCATATTTGTCTGTGTTTTTGTTACAATGGAGCGACTTCGATGGTGTTCAGTCTTCAACCAATGTGATGTGTCAAAATACAAGCAACATCTTGATCTATTGAGAAAACTCAATGAGGCTGTCATAGAAAAGCGAAGCGAAAGGAACAAGGAGAAACGATACATTTTTCGCGGTTGCTGAGCTTCAACAGGACTTTGAAAAATTGAATGGAGACACAAATCTTCAGAATGAGACTAGTGCCTATTGGAATGGTTTCTTATACGTGGTAGGAATATTGAAAGATCTCAGAGCTGATCGGTAAGGATATTGGATACTTCAATTACAGGTTGTACACTCCTTGTTACATGTCTGCAATGTTTGATCGCGATAACTACATACGGCTGTGCTTAATCGATATGGAAAATATGAGAAAACTTCCAGAAACCATTCCCGCTGTCTATCAAAGTTGCCTTTCTGGGAAATTTGTAGTAAAACGCACACCAGGCCGTTGCTCTTGATATATGTGTCTGCAACACACAGAAAACTGCTCATAGAAATGCAGTGGTGGGATTATTCGGGGAAAACGTGTGGCAGAGAGGGAAAGGATATACCATGAGATGCTCCCTGTCACTGTCACAAAGCTCTACAGAAAACTCAGTGAAGTTAACATGAACATCTATGAGCTTAGAATAAGCCACGAGTTCACTAAGGCTGGGACAGAAGCAGCTGCCTATAATAAGGTCTGTAGCATGCTAGATTTTAGAGAATCTTGTGAAGATCTATTCAGCATTTCTTCAACATTGACGCTTAATAATATCGAAACAAAGGAGATCATGGCAAGGGATATACACAAAGATTATTGTTAGACAAACAGGATCTGATACACTACATTGTTCACAGAAAGGATATATTTATGGGGAAGACAAAATTTGCAACCAATTCATAGGGTAAACTTGAAAACATTACATAGTATTCATACAAAGACTAAGACAACATCCACGAGAAAGAAAGAACGGAAATGGGAATCTGCCCAAGCTTTGAAAGTACTAGACCTTGCGAGATTGCGAACATGTGATTCTAAGGATTTGCTAAAGTCTGATCTAGTACAATTGTCCTATCTGTTTGATGAGGAAGATATCATGACAAAATCTCAGAAGCGGAGTCTTGGACAGGAGTTAGAACAGTTTTGCTCTCCTGGTGATTACGTTCTGTCAGCAGTGGCATCGTTGTAAAACTGCCTTCTTAGTAGATGTAATGGAATACCTTAGAAGAATGTCAAATGAACAAAATGAAAACATTTGGTGACATCTGTCATAGCTTCCTCACATTCGTGTCAGGTACTGTGAAGAATTCTTCCGAGATAGACTTTATATTTGAAACATAATCTTGGGTTCTGTCAAAGACTGAAAGCTTACGCTGAAGTCACACACAACTGATTGATATAAGCACATTGAATAATGCGATGTCAGTATCAGTTGAGATGGAATCCCTTTGGGCATCAAATGTAAACAAATCCAAACCACAGACTATTCTGGCAAAGTGTATCGAAGTTGATGCTCAGATTAGTTTTAATGGGATGGCAGGTGATGAACCAACGATGTGCCATTGAGTTAAAGACTCCTTCATGCTTCACCACCCAGATCTTGATATTGATGCTGAAGAGGCTGATAACTTCTTGATACCATATTACTGCACATGCAATCCATGTAGCTAAGGCTGGAACTGACCGAATCGTTGCATGTGCTCTCTAGTGACACTGATGTGTTGATATTTCTTCTTCACTTCTGGTATATATTGTATGGGCATGACCTCAGTTAACTCTGGATGAGAGGAATCGCTGATTCAACTTGATATATTCCATTACACATATTGGCATACAGATCTCGAGAAATCTGGACCGTTATTCACACTGAATTATGTACTAACATGTGACGTCATCCGAATTACGGTCTGGAGTGATTCAAAACTGGTGTTGGTGGTGTTGGGTGTGGTGGTGCTGGCGGTGGTTGTGACGGCGCCGCCGTCGATGGTGGTTGTGGCCGTGGCGGTGGCGATGTCGGTGTCGGTAACAGTGTTGCTGTTGGTGGTGGTGGTGGTGGTGGTGGTGGTGAGGAGGAGGAGGAGGAGGAGGAGGGGGAAGAGGAGCGGCGGAGGATGAGGAAGAGGAAGAGCACAAGGAGGAGGTGGTCATAATTGTGCGTGTGAGGGTATTGCGATCAAGTCTGTGTACGACGTTCGTGAGTGAGTGCCTGTGTTCGTGCGTGCGTGTGCGAATGTGCGCGCGTGTGCGCGTGCGTGCTCGCGCATACATTCATGCGTGCGTACGTACGTACGTACGTACGTGCGTTTCCATTCGCACCGGTTTCTAAAAAACTACTGATCCGATTTCTCGCAAATTTTTACACAAGTAAAGACTTGCCTTACAAGAGGATTCCCAGCGTTTGGCAGTTATCCGGATAAAACAACCAGCGTCCGCATCAGATCAAATTCTGGATGTATGCATGTGTCGGAAACTACTGATCCGAATTTACTCCAATTTTAACGCAAGAAAGGGTGAGAACATAAACTAGGATTCCGCAACATTTGGCGTGATCTGAAGAAATCTGGGAAATCTAAAAATACTGTAAAAAATGGGAGAGTGAGGTCTGCAATACGCGATTGCTATTGCTGTTCTTTCTCCACCCCTACTACCTCCATCCAACTATTCATCCATCCATCCATACATCAATCCAACGAGCAAATCGATCAATCAAGCAATCAATCAAACAATCAACCGATCAAGCAATCAAATACTACCACCTACACATCCTGCTTTGTGAGATATAGTGGCAGCATGGTCCTGGTGGCGTCAGTCGTTTAGTCAGCCAGTCAGTCACTCAACCAGCCAGCCAGCCATGCAGTCAGCCCGGCAGTCAGCCAGCCAGTATGCCAGGCAGGCAGGCGGACAGGCAGGTACATGTAGGCAAGCAGGAAGGCTGACAGGCAGTCGGTTAGTCTGTCAGCCAAACAGTAGATGGGTTAATAGATCAAATGTGATATACTATTTAGGGGGACGCCCCACTGGTCACACAGCCCAATAGTCTGACAGCCCAATTTCCCGACACAACAGAAGATCTACAAACCCAGTAGTCCGACAACCCAGTAGTCTGACAATAGTAATTTTATCAGAGAGTGCAATTGCTTAAAAACCATGCAGATGTTGAAGTAGGATAACGTGGGTACGTCGTCATCACCACGCAGATGTCGAAGTGGCATAAGATGGACAAGTCCTCATGGGAAATATCTTAAATTTTTTTAATTATAAGCCTATATATTACTGTAGCCTATATCAAACAAAACAGTCTTGGGCACTATGCAAAGGAGTGCCGGGCATGCAAACAACAATAACAGCAATATACCCGGCATTTGATTTTTAATCGGGATGGATGGATGGATGGAGGGAGGGAATGAGGTGGAGCAAGGGCGGGCTACGCCTTACAACAAGAGCAATCGGATATTGCAGACCTTCGCCCTCCCATTTTTGTCACATTGTAAACAGCTTTTGAATTGTCAAGATTTCCCGGATTTCTTAAGATCACGCCTAAAGTTGTGAAATCCTAGTGTATGGTCTCACACATTGCTGCACTAAAATTTGAGCAAATTCGTATAAGTATAGTTTCCGAGACATACATATATCCAGAATTTGATCTGATGCGGCGCCGAGTTCTTTTATTTGGGTCACGGCTAAAGTCTAGGAATCATTTTCCACGGCAAGTTCCTTCCTCATGTTAAAGTTTGAGCCAAATCGAATGCTGTTTGTTAGAAGGCTTTTATTATTGGCGAAAATTAGAATTTTTGACAATATATTGATTGGTCCCGTCACGCCATCACTATGTCTGCCTGCCTGCCTGCCTGCCTGCCTGCCTGCCTGCCTGCCTGCCTGCCTGCCTGCCTGCCTGCCTGCCTGCATGGCTGCCTGCCTGCCTGCCTGCCTGCATGCATACATTCATGTCTGACTGCACGCATGCCTCCCTGCCTTCCTGCATGTCTGCATGTCCGTCTATCTGTCTGTCGGCGTCCAATTTATATCTAATGATCGATTCACCCGAATGGGACCAAACTTGGAAACATGCTTCCTTATATCAGGTGGATGGAGCACAATGATATTGAGGCCATGAGGTCAAAGTTCACGGTCACTGTGACCTTGATATAAAACTAAATTTGTGTATAGTTTTAAATTCTTTGGGTTAGCTCAACATATTGACTTAAATCTCAGGATTGGTTCGTCTTATTGGGACAAACCATGTTCCGTCATATTAAGGGGATTGAGCACAATGATATTGAGGCCATGAGGTCAAAGTTCAGGTCACTGTGACATTGGTATAAACTATATTTGCATGGTTAAGTGTTTGGCGTACCTCAACATAGCGTCTTATATTGCATTATGATTTCACCATATTGCGACTAAATTTGGACACGTGCTTACGATGTTTACCTATGTCAAGTGGAATGATATTGAGATCAGAGGTCAAGGACATTGTAATATTTGTATAAAATGCAGACTTGGTTCTGCTTAGCTCATCTGGCCTTTGATTCAGAATTGACAAACGTATTGTAACTAAGCATGATCATATAGTTACCTCACCCAGTAAGACCAGCACATATATTCAGACTCTTAAGGTCAATGTCATTGTAATTTTGACACAAAGTTAGATATGCGTTTGGAATTGCAAAATGCCAAGATTTTCGCCAAAATCCCGTCAGTGTAACACTGATGTCTTGGTTTTCTTTATCAATTCGTCAATTTGGCCGTCCATCTTCCATAACTTTTCTTCTTTGAGTATATTAACAAAATTTCATCTCCATACCTGTTATTTCTTTGGTCAGTCCGCCCTTCCATTAGTAAAACATAACGTAGTATAACATTATCCCTACATCTCTCGTGCGTGCGTGTGTACGTGCGCGCGCGCGCGTAAAAATGCGTGCGCGCGTGTGCATGAACACGCACGATTTCTATGCACTGCGTTGCATACCCTGTCGCAGTAATAGGCCTAGTCCGACTAAGTTGAACCGCTTTATCGACTATTACATTTCTATTGTCGGCCTATTGGGTTGTCGGACTCCTGGGTTTTGCAAATGCGCTGCCATGTCGGACTGTTGGGATGTCGGACTACTGGGGAAAGAGGGCGTGACTAATCAAGATCTAAATCTAACTTCCAGAGGTACTAACTGTCTTGCTGCTGCAAGCCACCAGACACCAATTTCAATGAGGAAAATCTCTTGACTTGCTGGATGTTTTGAAGACAATTTGACTGAAAGTTGTTGATGGCTTAGCCACCAACAGCTTTCGGTCAGGTTGTTTTCGGGATACACACGCACACGCACACATGTATATGTACGCACGCACGCACGCACGCACGCACGCACGCACGCACGCACGCACGCACGCTCATGAACGCACGTACACGATAAATGTAGGGATAATTTTATAGTACATTTTGCAATAGTAGACTATGGTATAGTTACGTTATGTTAAAGGATGGGCGGACTAACTAAAGAAATAATAGCTTTCTTCCAAATCCCATAATCAACATTAGTCATACGTAGATGAAGCTGATGGCCACCAAGAAAATGGCCAGTCAAAATTCCCGTTTGATACGTTAAAGCCAACGACGGACGGACGACGGACGTAAGATGGACGGCGGGCGGTCTCCATGTCAGGTCAACGGAGCTAATAATATATGCTCCCAGAAATGCGTAGAACAAACATGTAGAGAAATGTTTAAGTTATGCTTGCATTTCTCATAAGCTGATTAAAATCTATCTAATGAGAAAGCGCCATAGATGCGACACAGGCTGTCTTTGTGAAATATCACAAATTTGCCAGACGGTCCAGATAGATGTATACTAGTTGCGCAGTCGTAATTAAGAACTGTCTGTAATTTTAAATTGTCTATAACTTGCGGCACTTGGGTTCACCCACCTATTCAGTAGGCGTGGTAACTAGAGCTGAGAGTTTAGAGGTTGGCCCCACTTTCTATCTGATTCAGAAGAACTAGTGTATCTACATAATGAGGAGTAGCGTTTTAAACAATTTCCTGACATTTTTCGGAAATCCAAGATGGGCACCAAAAAGGAATCGAGGAGTCAAAATTATTTCAACCAATTCTGAAGCGTACCAGCCTAGGGTCCATCCAGTTGAGTTTGGTTTAAATCGGTCAAGCGGTTAATGAGGAATAAGTAGCGTTTCAACTGATTTCCCAAAATTTTCGGAATAGCCAAGATGGCCGCTGGAAAAATTCTGTATACAAAATTCGGTAGACTTGTTCTGAAACCTATCACCCTAGTATCCATCCAGACAAGTCTGCTTAAAATTGCCTGGCAGTTAATGAGGATACTTAGCATTTTAATGGTTTCCCGCTATTTTTGCGAAAATTCAAGATGATCCCAGAAAAAAAATTGACGAATCGAAATTCCGTATATAAGTTCTGAAACATATCACTCTAGGGTCCTTCCAGCCGAGTTTGCTTGAAATCGGCTATGTGGTTAATGAAGAGTAGGCCTTTAACTGATTTCCCAGAAATGTTGGGAAAATCCAATATTAGCGGCCGGAAAAATTAACCAATCAAAATTGTCTTTAGAAGTGCTGAAGCCTCCTAGCATAGAATTAGTCCAACCAAGTTGGTTCGAAATCGGGCCATTTATCTTGGAGCTGTAGCATTTAAAATGATTTCCCGAAATTTTTGAAAAATACAAAATGGCCGTCAGAAAAATTGACCAATCAAAATTCTGAATGGGATTTCTGGAGCCTACCACCATAGGATCATTCCAGCCACATTTGGTTGAAATCGGTTAACACATAGACTAAAGGGGGTATACAATTTGACGGGCAGACTACGGACGGACAGACGGAAAAACGGGAGGGCGAGGGTTTGGAATCTCTGATTGCTCATCATGCTCATGTAAGCAAAACATGAATCATAAAACAGACTACTGTAACAACTTAACTATCTACTATAAATGCTTATCCTGCACTTTCCTTAACGTGGTTGAACTTGTTCAGTATGATCAGATTAAGTTTAAATTTAGCAACATGAAAGATGGCAACAAGTTCCACATCTCTGCCAAATCATTGCCATGTAGGCATAGGCCTACAAACTACTGAAATAGTCTGGCTGATAATCAGCTCGTAAATATAGAAATATCTTGTGCTTTATATATTAAAATTTCGGATTTGGTAAGAAGTAGGCATATATAGCTGAAATTTGGCTATTCATCACTTGCCAGTCGGAATTTTCTGAATCAAAAAGGCGGAAATTCAGCAAAATAGAAAATAATAGGAAGCCAACAAATGTTTTACAAATGATCTCAAATTTCCGACTGGTTCATATAATTACTACCAGATGCAGTCGCATCCAGGCCACACCCATGCTACGCCACCGGTCGTCGTTGTCGTCGTCGTCGATGACAGCGGTGGTGGTCGTGTTGATGGTGGTGGTGCTGGTGATGGTGGTAGTGATGATGATGATGATGATGATGATGATGGTTGGGAGGATGTAACGATAAGGGCGGAAAATTAACTGCTTTAGGATGTTATTTCCCGTTTTCAAAATCGTAAAATTAAAGGCACATATTCACAGTAGCATGCTTGAAAAAAAATTGTCAAAATTGTATACATTTAGAATCTTAAATATTCAGCCTATATGTAATGAAACGAAATAAACCATACCATATGACGATTTCAATACGTATAAATTAATATAATTTTTTAAGTTATGAAATTGAATAAGAGATACGAGTCCCTAATTCAACATCGCAATTAAAAAAATTATAATAATTTGTACGGAGTGAAATCATCATATGTTAAGATTTAGTTCGCTTCATTACATTGAGGTACATACATTAAACCGCTAAAAGTATACAATTTAAACAATTTTATTTTCACGCATTCTGGTATGCATGTACACTTTTAATCTTTATTATTATTTCTCCATAACCGACTATCTGACACCTGTATCTTTAATCGTTTGAAAGGATCCACACAGATAGATAGATAGATAGATTTATTCACACAATATGCCATTTGACCCTTGAACACGCACGCGCGTACGCACGCACGCACGCACGCACGCACGCACGCACGCACGCACATATGCACGCGTATACTAAGCGGACTCAGAAGCAATTCAGCATAGGTATCTCCAGTTGATGGGCAAGGTTGTATAAGCCTTTGTAACAATAAGATTAATATGTCCCGATCAACCATATGATACAGGCTCTACTTGCTTATCTAGATATGGAGAAGCGCACACACGCACGCACGTACACGCACGCACACACACACACACACACACACACACACACACACACTCACACTCACACACACACACACACACACACACACACACACACACACATTCACACACACACGCGTATGCTAGCGGTCTCAGAAACAGTTCAGCATACGTCTCCAGTTGATGTGCAAGGTTGTAGAAGCCTTTGCAAAAATATGTCATAATCAATCATATGATACAATCTTTACTTGTTTATGGAGAATCGCACGCATACGCGCACGCTCACGCGCTAGAACATGGAGATGACGCACGTACGCCAACCTGCCCGCCCGCCCGCCCGTCCACACGCATGAACACGCGCATGCAAACACATGCACGCATGCACGCGCGCGCGCGCACGCACGCACGCACGCACGCACGCACGCACACACACACATGCACGTGTGTACGCATGTACACGACTTTGGCAGATATTTTTCTGCTCCTGTAGCCTCCTTGTGGAGATCTGATAACGCCCACCAAGTTGATGTATCCTCCCACTTATGGCTACTCTTGTGTGTTCGATCAAGTAGTATCTTACAAGCCCTTCATCATGAGCAGAAAGCTGTCTGTGGTTGCAACCAATTTGCTTTAGTGTTTAACGTCCAATGGCCATATTATCTCAAATTCTACTGAATAATCACCAACTCCCGTAAACTACACTGGAATCATGCAGATATTTCCTTTCCCGAGGACTTGTTGTCATCCGGTTTTGCAGCAGAGTAATCCGGGAGGAGATGTGGGCAAACTGAAACAGTCTTCCCATAAGCCAAACGTATCCAAACATCGTTTGTCATCCATCAATAATTTCTTCATTATATGATGCAGATTTTGGACACAATTTAGGAATTCTGGCAGAGATTTCTGAGCTGCCTCTATATTTGCCCAGTGCATGCTGGAGGAGATCCTCACATGCTTCTATACAATGCTTAACACTCTCCAGAATCATATCTGGCATGGTGTGTGAGTTTTGCTGGTCCAGCCGTATCTCGAAATGCCACACATTCATAAGGAGGGGCACACATCAGCGCATGAAATATGATTCATCAATTGGATTTCTTTATAGCTCAGCTGACCTGATATACCAAGGGGGTTTATGCCGTGGCGACCATCCGTTCGTCTGTCACCCGTCGTCCGTCTATCATTCATCCAACGATCGGTCAGCTTTTTCTTTACACAACGTCTTCTCAAGAACTACTGGGCCGGGTTCAAGTATATTGGGCAGGCAGCATCCTGAGGGCATAGAGTTCCAAGATTCTTATAAAGAAGCTAATCCGCCAATTTGACCGGTGACCATCTGAGATTTCGGCCGATTTTTAGAAATGTCTAAAATTATTCTGCAAAACCGCTTGGAGGATTGAAACAAAACTCATGAAACACGTATCAAACATCATTTAGGGCAACAACTCGACCAAGTTTGTTCAATGGAGCCTGATTAGCCAAATGCTTCCAGACCGTAATTCGGATGACATCACATGATAGAACATAATTCAGTTTGAATAATGGTCCAGACCGTAATTCGGATGATGTCACCTGCAAGAACATAATTCAGTTTAAACCACGATCCAGATCGTAATCCGGATGACCTCACATGCAAGAACATAATTCGGTTTTGAATCACACTCCAGACCGTAATTCGGATAACATCACATGTTAGAACATAATTCAGTATGAATCACGGTTCAGACCGCAATTCGGATGACATCACATCCTAGAATTTAATTCAGTTTGAATCACGGTCCAGCTCGTAATTCGGATGCCATCACATGCTAGAACATAATTCAGTTTGAATCACGGTCCAGATCGTAATTCGGATGATATCACATGAAAGAACATGATTCGGTTTTGAATCCCAGTCCATACCGTAATTCGGATGATGTCACCTGCAAGAACATAATTCAGTTTTGAATCACCGTCCAGAACGTAATTCGAATGATACCACATGCCAGAACATATTTCAGTTTTGAATGACAGTCCAGACCCTAATTCGGATGACATCAACTGTTAGAACATAATTCAGTTTGAATCACGGGCCAGACCGTAATTCGGATTACATCACATGCTAGAATGTAATACAGTTTGAATCACGGTCCAGATCGTTATTCGGATGACGTCACATGCTAGAACATAATTCGGTTTGAATCACAGTCCAGACCCTAATTCGAATGACATCAATTGTTAGAACATAATTCAGTTTGAATCACGGGCCAGACCCTAATTCGGATCACATCTCATGTTAGGACATAATTCAGTTTGAATCACAGTCCAGACCGTAATTCGGATGCCATCACATTTTAGAAAATAATTCAGTTTGAATTACAGTCCGGACTGTAATTCGGATAAGATCACATATTAGAACATAATTCAGTTTCAATCACAGTCCAGACCGTAATTCGGATGAAGACTGAATTTCCTTCTAGACCGTTATTCAGTTTGAATGACACTCCAGACCATAATTCGGATTGTATCTTACTGCTAGAACGTATTTCGTTATTCAGTCTAAGATCGGCCTGTACAATCTATATATATATATATATACACATGCGCGCCATCCTTCTAGAATTTTATTCAGTTTCAATTGCAGTCCAGACCGTAATTCAGATTGCATCTTATTGCTAGAACGTAGTTCGTTATTCAGTTTATACGTAGGCCTGTATCCTATTTATGTATACGCACGCGCGCATTAGACCTGCCGCCTATGGCTTAATCTGCAGCATCTAATATTTACCCTATAATGCCTGCTCCCGTCCAATTTCGAACTACGAACTACGAATTTCGGTCTTACTTATAAGACGTTTTGAAATTGGCCTTATGAGGATTCAGGTTCCTACGTGTTGAAAAGGATTGCTACACGCGTACTGTGCGTGCGTGCGTGCGAGTGTGTGGTGGAGGTGGTGAGGGGTGGGTGGTGTGGTGGGGTGGGGGTTCATTAGGAATGGATGTGACATAGCTAAATTGTATCCCCCTATTTCTCTGTATTCTCTGTGAATTCGTGATGAATTGTGGCTTCAAACTTGTGTTTTAACTATTTGTAGAATTCGTAATGTGCATCTTCTTGGCTACTAAGTATGTTATCGAAGCATTTTATATACAGTATGTTATCTGCGATATCCCCAGGTTGTTAAAGCACCGATGGCTGCCGTATTCCTTGTCACCACTAACTCTGATTAATCTTGCCGCGTTGCAGTGCAAAGTATATAACAAGAGAGCTTTGCTTTGTTTTTCATTTACAAAGGAAACATGTTATAGTGACAGAGCCTACTCAAAATGGGCAATATCAACGTTGTTCATACATTGAAGGATGACCTACCAAATGATACATAGTCATTTAGAGATAGGACCTCTATTACACAGTAAACAATCATATAGTGACATAAAGGTCTGGAATTCAATAAGGCAGTTTAAACCTCGCACATGTTAACAGCTCACTACATAAACCGAGTAATAAGAGATGTATTACCAGGTTTATCCTTAAACCTCATCGGTATTCAGACACGAGGTTTAAACCATGTAACAGTTAGACCAGGTCTAAGCCTGGCTTAAGCATGTTTATTTTATCATCATTCGTATACTATGCTCGGGGGGGGGGGTGTCATTAGAAATTTGACATTTACATTCTGAACTAACCATATAAATTATGTGGGACATGGCTTATTATTAAAATATATTAATACACCGGTGGACATAATAATAAAAAGGTGGCTATAAAATAAACAAGGGCTCCGCAAACGGCGCATAATACCCCGTCATGATGACAAACCAATGAATGAGAGCTATCAGAAAGTATTTATTTCTTCCTCAGACCCAGACCAGTCATCCTTATGAAGTGTCAAGGTGATCCGTTAAACAGTCAAGGAGGTATCGTCCGGAAACCAGTTTTCAAGATGGCCTCTGTACTGGCAGCCACATTGGATTTCTGATTATCGTAAATTTCGATACGTTTCTTCACCAGACATTCCAACCACCATATGAAGTGATCCGATAATGGTAACGGAGATATCATCCAGAAACCAACTTTCAAGATGGCAGCCTGTGGCTGCCGGCCATCTTGGAGTTCTGATCATCGTCAATTTCGATACGTTTCTTCTGCAGACATAGTACCCTATGAAGTTTCAAAGTGATCCGATAAATGGGAACAGAGTTATCATCCAGAAACCAATTTTCAAGATGGTGGCTAGCGACCATCTTGGATTTCGGATGATTGTCAATTTCGATAGGTTTCTTCCCCAGACCTAGTCCAACCACTCTATGAAGTTTCAAAGCGATCCGATAAATGGTAACGGTGTTATAATCCGGAAACCAATTTTCAAGATGGCAGCCCCCTGGCCGGCGGCCATCTTGGATTTAAGATCATCGTCAATTTCGATAGGTTTCCTCCTCAGAGTTAGTTCAACCACCCTATGAAGTTTCAAAGCAATCCGATAAACGGTTAAGGAGTTATCATCCGGAAACTAATTTTCAAGATGGACGCCGGTGGCTGGCGGCCATCTTGGATATTGGATCATTGTTAATTTCGATAGGTTTCTTCCCCTGACCTAGTCCAACCACCCTATGAAGTTTCAAAGCGATCCAATAAATGAGAACAGGGTTATCATCCCGAAGCCAATTTTCAAGATGGCCGTCCATGGCTGGTGGCCATCTTGGATATCGGATCATTGTTAATTTTGATGTCTCTTCCCCAGACCTAGTCCAACCACCCTATGAAGTTTCAAAGCGATCCGATAAACAGTAACAGAGTTATCATCCGGAAATCAATTTTCAAGATGGCTGTCCGTGGCTGGCGGCCATCTTGGATTTCGGATCATCATCAATTTCGATAGGTTTCTTCCTCAAACCTAGTCCACCACCCTATGGAGTTTCAATGCGATCCGACATACGGTAACGGACCGACCACACGCCCGACCGGACTGACGGCGCCATTACATAATACCATGCCAAATTTGTATGGTGTTACCAGGTTTATTACATAGTTTGTTACCTGGTTTAATTTTTGATATCTCATAACATTATGCTATAGCTTTCACAGAATCGATTTAAGTGTACATACCTTTAGAAAGGTGATATTATCATGTGTCTTAAATTATTGTATTATTTTTGACAAGTGTTTTAAGTCAGTCTAAATGTGGGTTTAAACCTAGTAATAGCTAAACCAGGTTTAACTCTTTAAACCAGGTCTAGCCCAGCCGCCTTATTGAATTCCACCAAATGCGTTTATACTCTGGGTGCCTCCTAGCGTTAGTTCATAATTCCCTAGGATTTTTTTAATCGGTTAGGACATAAAACGCTGATTATATCTTCACGTACTGACTTTGCGGCGACACAGTACACAATGGGGTTCATTAGACTGTTACTGAACAGAATGAAAAACAATATATAGAATAAGTTATCATCAGTAGCTTTATATGCATCCGCTTTTGTGTGCTTTATCACGACATAGCTGAATGCCGGGGCCCAGGCTATGAAAAACAGGACAATAATAATAGTGACCACCCTACTGTCAGTGGTCAGTCGCTGGTGTAGCACACCCATCGACAACTTAGACTGAGAAACAATGCAATGCTTGGTCACGTGACAGATTAAAATGGTAGCGCAAGGTATTATTGTTGTTGCTATTAATAAGCCAGTGTCCTTAGCAGGAATATCACCAGTGAAGGTGCATACTTTCACGTATTTACCATGATAGTACTTAGGCAGTGGCTTCCCATAACTCGCGTATGCCACCATAAAGCTTGCTACCACGAGATCAATTCCAAGACATATTTTCAACACCAGACTGCTGGTGACCCGTGCTCGGGATGTTAATGGACACGCCATTTGATACAGTCTTAGAACTGACAGGAACACGAGATGGTACTCGCTTCCAAACACCGCAAAATGGCTGAAAAACACGAACAGGGGGCATATATTGAAGCCCGCTTCGGGAAAGACAACGATAGGCTTGAGAAATCCGAACAAGCCAGCTGCGGAGATACAAGTGAGTAAATCCATAAATGCCAAACTTGTCAACACTGTAAAGACAGGCGATCTGTATTTTTTAGATTTCAGAAAATAAGTAATTAATATCCCATTAAGTATCGCCCCTATCAAATTGTAAGCAATCGGTAGTTCTTTGTACACGAAACGTGGTATACTAGAATGATACCGCCAATACGCAGGCGCTACTACGGCGGTTGTGTTCATAAATGAAATAAGTGATCGGTTTGCAAACGCCATAGCAACATCCGCAAGAGAAGCTACAGCGATCTAGACTTTCTATTTTACAATGATATTCCCGAATGAATCGTCGCCAGCATATAGCGATTTTATACAGTTCTTCCATGTATAATACTCGGCTGTATAGATTTGCACCAGTTGGGACAAATATATGGTGATTATTCATTTGTATATATTTTTTAACACAAAGGGCATAAAATTAGCGACGTTAGTCATATCTTTGATGTAAATCTTGTACTTTATATTTCCAAAAAAACTATTTTCTTGGATGTGTAGGGATGGCTGGGTTCACTTAAGCATATATGCTGGAGTCAGAGTACAATAGGCGTAAAAGCCTAGGATTGAATTGTGGCAGATGCATCCACAGACAGTCCCATATGAATCGTCAGTGTGTCAGTATATCAGACATGTGAAAGCTGGTCGGCCAATCCTTGACTTTTAGTCTTGGTGCGGTGGTCCAGTGGAAAGTTGCCTGGTTGCTGATGCTATGCGGAGTTGCAGAATGGCGGTTCGATCCCCCGACCGGGAGATGGTGATCAACAAATTAAACTAATGGGTGCATGACTGTCGGCTAAGTTAGCGCATGGAAATTGAAGCCGCACGTTGCCAGTGCGTCAATAAAATAAAAATACATACATACATATATATATATATATATATGCAAGTGAAGATGCGGTGTAGCATGTGTAGACTAATGTCAATCAATACGCACACACCTTGAAATGCAGAACATCAATATTTCCTCCAATACACTCCTACAGGTAAACCATTGAATATCGCGAAGCTGGTAGAGCAAGTCACAATCAAATTAGGATCAAAATATTCAACATAGGTCATAGTATCCACGACCGTAGCATCAACGGGGGGGGGGGGGGGGGCTTTCCTCTCACATAAAGCGGGCACGCATAAGGCGGGCAGGGTTGGGCGATAAAGGTGCGCGCGCGCACGTGCGTGCGTGCGTGCGTGTGAGATGGATCGGCGTTGTTTGAGAAGCCATTTCCTGCATTCTAAGTATTGAACATTTGCTGGACTTTCGAACTCCATCTTAAAAAGATATATTCTATAAATCCCAGGGACTTTCCCAACCCACGTTGCATATAATCTACGGCTCTGGCATTTATTAGAAAGTAAATGGCAGCGTTACATTGAATCAGAAAATTCCAGTCTTCTCGGATGGGACTTTAAATTGAGGTCCCGTCATACAGTGCTCATCACTGTGTTAGTCCGGGAGCCAATTTTCAAAAGGGGTCTAGAAGAATGGTTTCGTAGCACACCCAGTATTCAGAAGGTGTGTCTCTATATTATGCTAGACCGATGTCTTGGGTATATTCTGAGCCGTGTTGTACAAGAAAATTGTGGTATCACTAACCCGTGAGAAGCCCATTTACAATAGGTGCTGAATGTAGCTCTCAAACAATTTTCACAATGGTAAATTTTTCACAACCTTAAGCGCATGTTATATCAATACAATCTTAACCAAAATGGAAAGGAGTGATCGTATATCGCAGATTTATACATAATCAACCTCGTTTAAGACACCCGTATGTTGCTTTGTACATATTGGGGCACTTAGGTCTTCTTGTGACTAGCAATACCTTAGCTACAACAATGCCCATGTTTTCTACATTTTTCATAATTAAACTTTTAACTGACATGCAGTGCATATCTACACAAGCTGGCAGGACATATTTATCACGTGAGCAAATGAGAGAATGTTACTCATCCGTGTCAGAGTCATCTTCGACAATTGTATGCTGAACATTGTCACACATTTCACCTCCCATACAAAGGCATGCTTCAGTGCAGAGTAGATTGTTAGCCTTGCATTGACAGAGATCTGTTCTTTTGCAGGCAGACCTTTGACATCTACATGATGTGAGTTCAATTAATCCAAATGGAGCAGGATCCTTTGACATTAGAACAGGCTTGAGTAGACCATCCACTATACTCCAGCCATGTCCATTTGGAGATGGAAGATTCTGAACAGCTTGCAATGAACGTCTCCAAACAAGAGCTTGAAAATTGGCCCTTTCGGTGTGATGCTTTAGACTATTCGATGTAGGTGGAAGATTTTCATTTCTTTGTCTCTTTTGACAAAAGAGCCAATAACGGGTTTCATCAGCTGTCTTTCCCACATCCCTGGTGGTATACAACTCAAAGACAAATTTCTCACATAGAATTGCAGTATTCGGTGATAAGTCAACATGTTCGCCGAGTTGGGCTAAGCTAAGCTGATGACATTCAGATGACTTTAAGAGATTGAATGCTTTTCTCTTAGCGACTCCAAATAATGCACTAGTGCTATCACAACCTGTAAGAGAATGAAACCCAGGCAAAGACAGACAGATAGCTGGGCCCAGTACTTGAGCAACTGTATGTATTGGTATGTATCGCAATTTGTCCTTTGTGCCCGTACGGAACCATAGTTCAGAACAGTGAAGCGAACGATACGTATATATACTAAGTACTGCCACGTCTGTATCAGGAGACTGTATAACAACACGCATGTGGTCTTTTGAAGCGTGTAGCGCGTGCAACATCATACGCGTATCTGCTTCCTCGTGATCTGATCGAAGTTCTTCCAAATACGACGAATTGTTCGATGAAATGACAACAACATCCATTCCATCGTTAAAGCCACCAGCAAGAATGACGCAATTGTCGGCAGATAGCATATTTGGACCAGTATCACGCCACTGCTTGCTGAGAAATGCAACCAGGTTACTTTTGTTGCTTGGATTGCTGATGTACTTGGCCCATTGCTTTGGAATGGGAGTATTTTCTCCAGCAATCTTTACTTCCAATGCTGTTGATGACCCACGTTTTATCCGCTCTTCCGCTTTGAGAGATTCCAGTCTATCATATCTGTCAAAAAATATATCTACTCTGTTGCAGTCTTCTTGATTCAGTGGAACTGTAAAGATGTGCCAGTATTCATCAGCCAATTCTCCAAATGTAGACGTACCTCCAGTTTTAACCATTTGCACAATTGCCATGCCATCTACTACATAAGCTGTTGCGCCTGTCTTGTCAACAGGTGGAAGCCGTCCATCAACATTTACTTCCTTTTCTAGTTCACTTAACAAAACACTTTTCACATTCTTTCTTAGAGTCCCATCCGTATGTGACAATGATAATGGAACAGCAGACAGTTCATACGTCATCACTAGTTTTAAATCAACATCTCTGGGCCTTGCGGCAATAATTAATCGACCAAATAGTTCGCGGTCAGATCTCACATTGTGAATTTTTTCATCATTTGTTTTGAGTTTTTTCTTCTGTGCTAGGCTGGCAAATGTTTTAAGTTTTAAGTGTGGCAACGTGTCCCAAAAGCTTCTCGTGTTAGTGTCCAGCCGCTCCTGAACAAAATTTTCCATAATCTCCTTACCAATGTCACAGGCGGAAACAAGTCTCTTGGCGATTTCACTAGGCAATACCACGCCAGTTGCAATGTTTACAAGCGGAAGACACTCGCTGTCGTCGTTTTACGCAATATTAAAGGGATTGGTCATTATATCTGATGAGAACATCGAAAGTATCTTCTGCACATCGGTTTCATCCCTGTTCATTCGATTAGTCCCCATTTCCTTATGTACTCCAAACATGTGACTATCTTGTAACCCACACATTTGCTTTGTGACCGTTGTTATGGCTGCCCTCTCGTGGTTAGTTAAAAACCACCTCTCCAGAGCTCCTGGCTTTCGTGTTATTCCAATAATACCACCTCGCTTTTTGAAATCCAAATTAATCGATTGCTCTAAGGCCATATCTGTCCACACTTGATTGAATGGATGGTCTAAGCGACTTACGGAATGATTTCCATTCAAGAATTGTTCATGTACATGGGGATGTGTACTTGGAAGCATCTTCATGTCCGCAAGATATATTGGCAGCCATCTTGCATAATTGGTTCTGTCCATGCTGTAGAAATATGGCGCCATAGCAGCAGTAGCAGATAGGTGTGCCTGCCAATCTCCAGTTCTCTCAGCTCTTATGAATCCAAGCAGCAGCTCTACCATATGAATATATGAGTTCCAAAATGCGAACAGGTGTGATTTCGAGCTTGACTCAACTTTAAAGGATTTGAACAGCTGTTGCAATTTATTCACGTACATACACACCTCTTTGAAATTTTCTTGCAGTGCGTCTAAGTCGTCAATGCTGCATCGGCACATCTTAATTTTCTCATTCAGACTCTCCAATTCTGTTGGAGTAATGTGGTCTTCATGTTGTCCATTTTGTTGAACCCATTTGGAAAAAGACTGCCATTGTATATACAAATATAACCTTCACATTTCACCCTCGCCTTTGGTATATGCATGCAAAATGAATGTTGGATATATGTTAGGTCGATATCCGTCTAAATATCATATATGGTGAATCTAATACGATATTACTTTGAGTTATGACACGATCATGCTTATATCGTTGTGCACTGTGGATACAGCCAAAGCATAGACCCCCTATGCAAAGAAATCAGGATAACTAATTAGTGCTACCACAATTTGTTTGTACAACAGGGCTTAAAATGTGTGGGACATGTCCCCCAAGCCACAGCAAGTGTCAGACCTTCCGAATACTGGGTGTGCTACGTCACGATTCTGACCTAGCTTTAGCTCCTGGACTATGTGAACGTGAGCTAGGGTTAGGTAGGCAAGAAATTTCGGCATAATCAAAGTAAACCGGATGCTGAATGGATTCGTCCTCGGATGGAACCACGCAACATACGGATTACAAAATCAAAACAAAATTGCTAGAATTAGAATCTTTCGGACTTTTCGAAGGGACTATGGAGGGATGCAACCCGGATGACTGATCGAGTTCGTCCTCGGACGGACGCAGTCACCATACGGGCTGCCTAATCAATCAAAATCAAACAAGTGCGCGCTGGTGCCTGCTCGGATGATGGCCAGAAGAGCAAATGGGTCCCAGGACCCGAAAGACCCCACACCCCAACCTCCCCACTCCCCCCAAAGGGGCCGGGAGGTCTCTGACCTAAAGCCCCCCCCCCCCTTGGGTACATCAGGTCATAAGACCGCACGCACCTACTCCCCCCCCCCCCCCCGACCCAGCACCTACCCCATCCCTTCCCCACCCCCGTTAGGTCCAGGTTAGGCCCTCCCCATCCCCCACGCCCAAGCATGAGGAGCAACAGAAAAGCCATGGACAAGAACAGCAACATGAGATAAAATCGAGAGACAACGATCAACACACACCCAGAGAGACACAAGCTAATGCACAAACCGACGTCACAAGAATTCACAAGAATTCAACAGAAACCATAAAGGCTAGGCGTGAGTCTAGACCCTAGCATTGGGAACTAGCATATAAACGCTTTAAATATTACAAAACACACACACACACACACACACACACACACACACACACACACACACACACACACACACACACACACACACACACACACACACCCACGCACCCACCCACCCACCCACCCACACACACACACACACATACACACACACACACACACACACACACACACACACACACACACACACACACACACACACACACACACACACACACACACACACACACACACACACACACACACACACACACAATCAGAAAATAATCAGGCTGCACATAAAGAAAGTATGTCCTTATTAAATTACGAGTCCCGCACGTCGAGACCTGCTGGGATTTTTCATACATCATATGTGGAGGCGTCGTGAATGGACCTTTCCAGTTTTAGCTATGCCCCGCCCATCTCTAGTTAAGTTCCACCCACACATCGCTCGTGTTAGGATCGACCAATCCATGAACTATCAATTTCCAAAAACACTATACAGCTAAGCTGTTTAATATTTTGAAACTAATTTGACTGGGTTATAGGCAGCAACAGCGCCAAGTCCAATTAGTTTCAAAATATTCGACAGAATGTTTATTAAATAGTAGACATATAATTCGTGCAACGTTTCCGTCTATTAAACGTTTAAGACGGATTAAATCGGGTCATTCATGCCTTAATTGATTATGACATCATCCTACACGTCGCGTACTTGATTATGATGTCATATGATGGATGGAGAAACTGGAAAGGCCCATTAATGACTGCTACGATATGGTATGGTATGGCATAGGTTATGGTATTGTAGGACATATTAATACATAGGGTTGCATAGACGATGCAGCATGATGCCCCTGCCATCTGGGACCGATCCACATTATGCAAAATTACATGGATCATAATTTACCACTGGATACAGTCTGATCTAAAGCCTAACCGTTTACCATACCTGCAGTGCAAGCACTGCTGGACTGAGCAAGTCGCAAAGGTAGGCAAAAGGTGCACTTCACACGCACGCACGCACGCACACAATATAAACCCCGTAATCGGGCCAAGGGTCTTGGACCATGTCATTAGTTTTGGATAAGTCAGTGATCGCGTTACATTCATCGACCTGGCTATACCAACGCGAAAACGCACCAACATTAAGTGTTGCATAGTCAACGCATATGGCCCAACTACCGAAAAAAGCAAAGAGAATCCAGCAATATTAGATTCCCTCTATCCAGAACTGAGCTCCGCCATTACAATCCCAGCTAGATGGCAACTGTTCGTGTGTGGAGATTAGTAAACTTGGCATTGGGGACAAAAGTTCAGGACTTGGTTTATGCATGGGATCGTATGGAGAGTGCACACGCAACAGTAATGGAGATGTACTGCCAGCACTGATGGAATTCCTTAGTTCCAATGGCCTATTCGCCACAGATATGGCATTCAAACATCCATGCCATCACCGGACAACATGGACCGGACCCATTGCTGATCGCAAGGCCCCAAAGGGTTCTAAGGCTACAACAGTTGACTTCAACCAAATAGACTTCATACTATGCAAGAAAGAAGCAAAACCCATACTTCGGGATGCTCGTTCCTATGGAGGAACAGACCTCAATTCTGACCATAAGCCAGTCATTACACGCCTCCATATGAACCATCTCTACCTAATGTATAAACGCCATACAAGGCATTAGCGACACTGACTCAAATGCCATACAAAATGGCCCTCAGGGAGCAGATAGCTAACATCGACGTCGGCTCCGATCCAAACGAAGTCTAACCAAAATACTGAAATCTATGGACTCATCAGCTACCAAAAAAATAACCCCGCTATGTATACTGACGACCCTCTAGTAGTAAAACTGTCAGCAGAGCAAAAAACGTTACGGCTATGCATCTATCAAAGTGGCCAATGTGAAGATCGCACCAAACTATGCTGGGAACACAATAACATTCTGCGCTACATTAGCGAATGCTTAAAAGATCTTGCTATTCAACAAGCAGACTCCCTAGCAGCTGAAATCACTGCCACGGATTGACTGTCAGAAAATGTTTCGGGCATCCCGAGCTCTGAGAGTTACTGACTACACACCACCACTCACTGTACACACATCTGAAGGACACATTATCGGGACTGACTCGGGAAAAGCTGAGGTGATTCGAGAATGGTTCAATGAACAGTTTACTGACCACGATGATGAGCCCTTGCACCCGTTCACAGGGGCCTCCATGCCATTACTAACAGCAATTAAAACAGAAGTTGATAAGGCACTTAGATCCCTGAAAAATGGACGTGCATCTGGACTGGATGCCATGAGCAATGACCTATTCAAATATGCAAGTGACATTATCCCAAAACCGATCACGCACCTAATCAATTCAGCTTTTATGCACGACCTCTCCATCGATGCTGTAGGCCAAGGCACCCTTATCACGCTACCCACGCCCAAGAAGCCACCTGGCCCCCAGCCAATCTGCGACCCATTGTGCTCCTCAACAGCATACGGAAAATCCTATCCAATGTTACTCTATGCCGCATCCGAGACCAGATCGATGACTTCACCGGATCATGTCAAAGTGGCTTCAAACGTGGATACAGGTGCACAGACATTGTATGGGCTCAACGCATGCCTGTGTCGGTAGTCATGTCCAAACACTGAGATATCCACAAAATGTGCATTGACATGTCACGAGCCTTCGACTACTACGCCAGGTCAGTTGCAATGAAGATGAGCTACGACTAGTGAGACTACTGCTTGCAGACACTAAGCTGAGAGTGTGAGTCAAGTCAGTGGAGTCTGTAGAGTTTGAGACATCAATCGGCTCCCCACAGGGAGATGGTCTATCCCCTGTGCGCTTCACCTGTTACCTTTAAGATTCAAGATTATTTATTTTCGTATTTAGTCGTCAGTATCAGAGATTACAACAGGCAGTCCACCAAAGGCAAGACTATGAATTGGTGGACTCCTAACATATAAACATTAATTGCAAAATATATTATGACATATATAATAGGATGTAACATAAACAGACATATATTACGTGATACTATATGAACAGTAGGTACATACATGTAGGATACAACAGTAAAACAGGACAATTACATTTATGAACATAAAGGGATGGAGGGTGGGGGATGGATGGGGTGGGGATGTGGGTGGGGGGGGGAGGAGCTCATCTAGTATATATTACCATATTATTACTATTATTATTATTATTATTATTATTATTATTATTACTCCTATACAGTTTTACATTTGATGTTCTGTTCCGGTGAACAGGTACCTTGAATAGTTAGACTACAGTACAGCTCATAATAGAATTAATAATGCTAAAAGAAGTTGGCATGCCTCCAGGTCAGGACAGTAAGTTAACATGTTAATTAGTGAGTAGTGCTCCGCTGAGCACTCCGAGCACAAACGTATTGGAAGGCACCGCCTCTTTGGGAAGCAATGTCTTCCATCACCGTGCCCAGAATGCCCAAACAGGACACCTCAGCTCACTCCGGAAGCATACCAAGTCGTTCCAGAGCTGTGCTGTGTAACGGCCATGGTGGTGGTGGTGGTGGTGGTGGTGGTTAGTGGTGTGGTTTCTAGTAGTTGTCTATAATTATGTTTTTGATGAATTTTTTGGATGATTTTACCGTGAGAATTTGTGTACGTATGTCTGTATCTGTATTATTCCATAATTGTATTGCATAGGGTGGTGTTCGTGTAGTTGCCTCTGTTCTGTGGTATGTGACGTGTAGGTTGGAACTTGTTCTTGTGTTGTGCGTCTGTATGGCTGCATTTATTGAAAAAAGATTGGATAGAGATGAGGGTAGGTTGCCATTGTGGTAGTCCTTTAGAATTGCATATAATTGAACCCTTCCAATGGCTTCGAGTTTTAGGATTTTGTTACTTTTGAAGGTATCTTGTCCCCCTGCTCTCTGCGAAAATAGTTTGATAGATTGCTTTTGTAGTGATTTTATTTTTTTAAAGTTTATTTTGATATGTATTGCTCCAGATAGCATTGCAGTAGGTTATGTGTGGAAATATCAATGTGTTTTACAGAGTTTTTAAGATATGAGATGGAAAATATGACTTGAGTCTGTGCATGATACCAATAATCCTTGCTACCTTGGATGTGATTATCTCTATGTGCTTCTCCCAGATTAAATGTTTGTCCAAATAGACTCCTAGGAATCTATCATACTCAGCCTCCTCTATTTCTTGATTGTCTATGTAAAGTTTTGGGAGAGCAGCTTCTTCAGGTTGGCTAGATATTGTAAATAGTATAAAGTTAGTTTTGTTAACATTTAGAGATAATTTATTAATTTTGAACCAATTTATAATTTTTTCCCATTTCATTATTTACATTTTTGTATGGAGTATTTATATCCTTGTCTACCAAAGACATTGGCATCATCTGCAAATAGTATTAATGAAAGTTGGTTAGTGGCATTGGGTAAATCATTCATGTATAGTAAGAACAGCAGGGGTCCAAGGATTGAACCCTGAGGTACACCGCAGACTAAATTTTTGATTCCTGAGATAGCACCATTAAATTGAACACATTGAATCCTGTCAGTCAGTGCATTGAAATCCGTGCGGGAAAATCCCACAAGAACAAAGCCCCAGTGTCAATACTGGGTATGCCGCTAGAGATGGAATATGCCGACGATGCGGACTTCATAGACGAGGAAAAGAAACCCCTTGATGAACTTCTCTCAATAGCTGCGAGCAAACTGAAAATTGAGTATCTCTTTATGAATGAATCCAAAACAGAGTTCACTCACATACCTATCTACAAAGCATGAAACTAAAGACAATAATTCCGCGGAATTAAATGTCTCGCCTGTCTCCTGTTGGAAAAAATTATGGTTGAAAAAGCAGAGGTCAAATAGCAATATTAGAATGGCCTTGACCTTTGACCTGGTGACCTCCATGTCACCATCCTGTATCCGCTTGGTATAAGATATCATGTACCCAAGTTGTGTTCCATTAGGGTTAAGCAATCCCGAATATATAACATGATAAGATGTGCTAAGCCTAAAAACTTAACATTGAAAAATAACACAGATTTGTAGACGCCAGCATGACCTTGACATTCGACCTTACGACTTCAGTGTCAGCATGCTTCTTCCTAACATTATAGGTGAAAGGTATCCATGTTTACTTCCAAGTGATCCTGAAATATATGCTGAAGTTTTTCTAAACGCAAAAACTTAATGTTGAAATAACAGAGTTCTGTATCAAGGTCACAATGACCGTAACCTTTAACCTTGTGACACCATCATCATCATGCTGCTTCCTAAGATTATAGGTAACCCTGTATCCAAGTTTAGTTGCAATAGGCTTAACCAATCATGAAATATAAGCTGAGATTTGATAAACGCAAAAAACTAATGTTGAAATAACAGAGTTCTGTATCAAGTTCACCGTGAACTTGACCTTTGGCCTTGTGATCCCAACATCATCATGCTGCTTCCTATCATTATAGATAACCAGGTTTCCAAGTTTAGTTGCACTAGGCTTAACCAATCCTGAAATTTAAGCTGAAAGGTTTTGCTAAACGCAGAACCTTAATGTTGACGCCGCCGCCGTCTGAAAGGTTATACCTACGTCTCGCTTTCTGTTTCGCAGGCGAGAGAAAAATAACGATCCACTTCGTGGCGCCGAACCATGGAGGAAAAGTAAAATCCAGGGCTCACTGCTTTGCACTACTGTTGACATTGATGCACGCTGCGTCATGGGGGACATCTAGTCCTTCTGGAAGATATGGATTCGTAGATCAAAGATGCCCTTGATAAAAAGACTACGTTTATACACTGTAACCTGCGTATCCTTGATGCTGTATAACTTTAACAGTTGGGCAGCTCCAAAGGCAGCTCTAGACAAACGCGATGCCTGCCACCGCAAACACCTACGCACCATCGCTGGACACCGATGGCCAGACAGCATAATTTCCAACGATGCGCTATACAAGATGTGTAATACGTCGCCGCTGTCTGTAAAAGTCGCCCAGCAAAATTGGTCCATGTATGTTTGGCCATGTGCCAAGGATGCCAGAAGAGACACCAGCACAGAGAGCCATGGAATTCGCCCTACTCGGAGCCAGCAACTACAAAGCCAGGAGAGGACGTCATTGCTTAAATCTGCTAAGGGTGTTACGAGGTGACCTCAAGAAAGCAGGACTCGATACACGTTAGTCAAGAATGGACCTGAGGAAGCTAATGATTTCGGCCGAGGACATGACACAGTGGGCAAAAGCGAAGGACTGATTGCAGCTGTAGGATGTTTCTACTACTACAGCCGCAGAATACAGTAATTGCGCGCGCACGCTCACACCCACCCACACACACACAGTGACCGTGAACTTTGACTTCATGACGTCAATATCATTGTGCTCCATTCTGTTGATACATGGAAGCATTAGTCCCAATAGGGTGAATCCATGCCGAGATATAAGCCGATATGTTGAGCGAAACCAGAGATTGTACGCCGCAAACAGATAAACAGACAGCGTAACGGAGCCTATCGATATATTGGCGTAAATTCTAATTTTCGCCAATAACAATATTTTCCTTAATTAAACTACCATTAAAAAAATAATCAATGTTGAAAATCCGAAAAAAAATGTATTTTAACATATGATGTAGACTGCATGCACGCACTGAATAGAACGAATTGTAAAGATTCATTAAAATATCATAAAACCTTGATGAATTAAATGGCTTTTGAAAGAAATTTAACATCATTTATAATTCTTGGTGTAACAGGAAAGAAATGACTCACAAATAAGCTAACGTTTTGGAAAGCATTTTCAGTATGATGCCGACTGGATGCATTAATAACATTGAACAAATCTGCATAGACTTATTGAGATAGGATACACCCTTGATGAGATAAATGTACATTGAAAAAGGTTAACATCCTTCTAATTGTTAGAGTAAACTACGCCACATATACACACACCCCGTAAATATGGGGACAATATGGATGAAATGATGACATGGAACAATTGTTTAATAAATGTCTTCCAGTATAATTCTGTTCAAAACAGAAGGCGTGGCAAAACTTGTCACATGATCATTTTACCATAGCGAGAAAGCACATGATGCTGCTGTAGTAGTAGTAGTAGTAGTAGTAGTAGTAGTAGTAGTAGTAGTAGTTAGTAGTAGTAGTAGTAGTAGCAGCAGTAGCAGTAGCAGTAGCAGCAGTAGTAGTAGTAGTAGTAGTAGTAGTAGTAGTAGTAGTAGTAGTAGCAGCAGCTGCTGCCACGTCACCATTGCTGTCGCTGCCACCGTCATCGATGGTGGCGGCGTCGGCGGTAGCGGCAACAGCAGCGAATACGTTGGTAATATTTGACAATTTCTATTGGGTGCGTAATAGGACACTGTCCCGTCATGCCCCAAAAGGACGTGCCCCGTTTTTGCCCCTATAGTGATTGCTTCATTTTTCACATTTCCGCCATTTTATAATGCGTATGCATAATTTATTTTATAACATATAACACCTTAATGAATAATGATTTCTGAGCAGTACTGTACCATAACATGCGTCAAATAGGCTCGAAATTGAGACTAGTTAGGCTGTGAAAAATATTACATTGAAAATTCTGAAAATAATTTGACCAAAAGCCGTTTTTTCCTTAGGCAGCAACGGCTTCCGTTCTAATTAATTTTTAATATATTTTTCAAAAGGTCTAATATTAGGCCTATTATTAAACGCCGAACACCTACTGTTACACACGCTCAATAGGTGTCCGGAATGGTACCTGGAAACCGAGTCTGTTTTTCATTGACGTTAACAGTTTTTGATTTTTGTAACCATACCGCTCTTATTACATTATTTATCGGGGTTTTTGACAATTAATTTTGTTCATCTAAAGCCTATGACAGACGACCCAACATGTATGAGTAGACAAAGCCAGAGGATGTTTGATTGTGTGGCATACCTTTCGACAAGTCGAATCATACACGCAAAAAAGTCGAACAATGTTCAACTTTCATCCGACAGCGTGACACATGTTTGATGAAACAGCCAATCATATACCGGAATTTCTATGATCTCTGATAATCGTATTGACAGGTGCTCATTCTCTCCTCTCCATCATCCTCCACATGAATCGCCCAGGCTATAAAAACAGTCCCGGCCAAATTTCAATGAACCACGCCAGTATTTCCTACGCTCGATCAATCACCACGCCAAATTGGTACACGTGGCACCACGCAGCCTCACATCCCTAGTGCAATTACATTTGAATATCAACATGCTTTCGAACATGCGCACGCAATCTAATTTGAATATCAACGCTGTCATATTGGATTTTGCTTGGTTGTGTGGGGGTGGGCGGGGATAACTACATTTAAGATAAGAAAGACAGGACAATAAAGCGCTCCATATACGGCGCACAAGAAAGCGTTCTGATACATTACAGCAAGAGTTATCTTTCGGAAACTGCTTTAGGATGACTAGGACTTAGGATAAATTGACAAATTAAATGTGTGAATGGAGGAATGAAAGCTAGCTAATCAGTTAATCAATAAAAAGTTTAGTTTAAATCAGCACATAGTTCGAGTAGACTTTACAAACAGATGTGCTTGGCCCTTTTTATCACAGGTAGGGGCTACGGGAAGATCGCAGTTATATTGCATTTCCAAAAATCAATTTTTAAACACCTGCTCCAATGGACACTGATAAATGTTATCGACCGAATATCAATCATCAACAGCCCACTCGTGGCTGGCAGTTATATTCCATTTTGGATCAGTATTAGCTTTGCCTTTGATCAGTTTCTTCTTTTCTGAACACGACGGCCAGTCAGACCGTGATTCTAAACTGCCAGCCCGTGTTACTAATCAATGAAAAGCAATCTAAAGTGAATTTGGCAATCTCCAGCAATGTCTGCCTCTCTTCCCAATTGGATTGCAGATCATTGTCGAGGTTTCTTCCCCAAACTTAGTGCAATAGATCTAAGAAGCTTACAATTAATGAAACAGAAACAAACGTTTAAGATGGTGGCAAGTCGCTGGTGACCATCTTGACTTTTGGATTTTTATTGATCTGGATGGGTTTCTTTTCCAGACCTAGTCCAAGCAACCAAGGAAGTTTCCAAGCGATCTGATGAATGGTTGTAAAGTTATCTTCCGGAAACCACTCAGCCATCCGCCCTCCCGGATTATACCATCAAATAAACTATCAACCTTTTGGTGCCGTATAAAAAGTAAGACCATGGACATTAAAATAAGAATATCTTAGCTCTCAGTCCATTTAGCCGTACAACATCTGATGGGCATGACACGATGTAGGACCCTCATGGTATATTGGCAGCGGCAATCTGTTTACCAGCAGTTAGTTATCACATTATAGCACATTAAAATAACAATATCTTAGCGCTTAGATAGAGAAACGTAACTTTGAAAAATAGAAGTTTGTTCCAAGGTCACAGTGACCGTGACCTTATCACCTCAGTTCAGTTCAGTTCAGTTTACGTAGATCCCTCCTATGTACAGGAGCACCTCCGATTGGAGTATAAAAGACCACCGGCTCACGCACACGATTCAGGTCAATCTCATTTGTCTTAACTGTTCGTATATGGTTTAGTGTGTATAGATACTGTCGAATCAGAGCTTCTATTCTGGTAAGGCAGGGGCAGGACTCCCTCACACTTGTCAGGTAAATGGATGGATCCAGAAGGAACGAGGTTATTGTTTTGCTATGAGTCCAAATATGATGAGTTAGCGGAGTACACATATCACACAGGTTCGTCTGGATTAAAGGCAGGTATTTTCGCCTAGCGTCTTCCATGGCACTGCACGTGGACAGGAAATGTGTGCTGTCTTCTGGTCCATCATGACACAGGAGGCAGGTAGGATTAACCGTGTGCTTGTTGAACTTGGCTCTATTCGATTGCAGGATGTAGCAGCCCGTTAGGAGCCGCAAACGTACAGAGAGAGTGCGGATATCGCGAGGACATGTAGTTAGTGATTCAACAGATGGATGCGGAGTCATACAGCTGGCTGGGTACGCGTGAAGATACTGCAGTGTCGAATATAACTGTGATTGCTGATGTAGTTTGGTGGACCATAGCTCATTTACGCGTGTCTTTACGATCCTCTTCCAGGGTCCTTTGTCAGGTGGGTTTTCAATAAGGTCGTGAATGGATGGTAAATTGTATTTAGCTAGAATGCTGCGTATCTCAGCGAACCAACTGTTTTGGAAGAATCCTTTCATGATAGTTTGACGGACTGCGATACGGAAGAGAATACTTGCTGGATCTGATATGATGTTTCTGAAGAGAGTAAGCTTCTGTGAGTCGATACGTCCTTCAATAGGCAGTGTGCCAAGGAGAAGATATGGTGATGGATATGCTACTCTTTCTGGTAACCCAAGGATCTGAATGAGCGTTCTGTGGAAATATTTCTCCATCAGTTGCAGCTCTGTTTTATTTGGAAGTAGGACGTCCATGCCGTGCAAGAGGATCGGGAGTACGTAGATCTCGAGGAGATGCAGAGAGACAGTTGGCGTTATCCCATTGATGCCATGCAACCCAGCACCCATCAGTGAATATGCCGCTCTTCTGGCCTTTTTTATGTTTTCCTCCACTGATACCTTGGCACTCGATAGACGATCTGTTCGCTGTATACCTAGATGGGAAGCCTGTCCTGGAGTTGACAACTCTTTGCCGTTCAGTAAGACTGCTGGTTTCTGAGATTTAGTCAGACAGGAGAGCACATTTAGTGGGTTGAAGCTCATAGAATTCATGGGTACTGTAATGGTGCGCAATGTCTAGCAGTGTCTGCATTTGGAATTCGTCGTTTGCAATGAGGCTGACATCATCTGCACATGTTGGAGAAGGACACGATATGGTACCGATTCTAACATTGTTATCTGTCGAGTCCAGATGATTCAGCAGATCATTGATATAAAGCTTATAAAGGTCCGTAGAGAGGATCCCACCTTGTCTTACACCTTGAAGGAATGGGAGCTCGCTGGAATATTCGCCTGACCATTTGACCTTTGTTGAGGCATTTCTATGCAGATCCGTAATGAGAGTCCAGAGAGCACCATCGATCCCTGCGAAATATAGCTTTCGTGCAAGGCTAGCATGATTGACCACGTCAAATGCAGTTTTGGCGTCTAGAAGTGCGACATACGAGTCTAGGTTTTTGGATCTGGATTCAATACAAGCCTCCTGTAGCAGCAGAGCACTATACATTGGAGATATCTTAGCTGTGAATCCATATTGAAGTGGGTGTTGAGCATCAAGGATTGTTTGCTGGATACGTAGCTTTAGGATCATCTCTAGCATCTTACATACTGAGGATGTGACGGTTATGCCCCTGTACGATGTAGCCAAGTTGTGATCACCCTTCTTTTTGTACACTGGAGTCAGTATGCCTGCTTTCAGGACAGTTGGGATAACTTTCAACCGTGCAATGGCATTGAGAATGTGTGTGAGCAGAAGTATAATCATGTGTCCTCCTTTTTTCAGATGTTCAGCTGTAATCCCGTCAGAGTCTGAGGCTTTCCCACTATTAAGGCGATTGACAGCATGCTCAACCTCTAGGTATGTGAATGGAGGAAGATCTGGCTCGAGGCGACATATGTCCTGTAGAATAATTTCGTCGAACTCGACTTCAGCTTTTCTGGTGGCATTTACAGAAATATTAGGTGTTCCCAGCTGCTTGAAGTGAGAGAACCACCCATCTAGAATCTCGTCCTTAGGGAAGAGTGTCTCATGGACTCTAAGTTCAGTCAGTATTGGGGTCTTGGTACTGCGCTGCCGACGAATTAGCTTGAAAAAGAGTTTCTTGTCACTGGTCTTTGCTTCTAGTAGCATTTGAATGTCAGTATCGCGTTTTCTGGCTGCAGATCTCCGCTGTGCTCTGCGCAACTCTTTTGCTGATTGATGACGCCGTGCTGAAGCTAGGTCATGTTTATCGCCTTGCTCATTGCAGGCTTTCCACTGGTGGAATGTCAGGACGCTGCTTCCTTTACAGCAAACTTTGTATCCAAGGTATGTTCTGATAGGTTAGCCAATTCTGAAACATATCTGTAATTGTCACGGTGACAGTTAAAGCTGAGGCCTATATAGAGGTACCATCTCAATTCTTTTTCGGTAAGATGAAAATAACTCCTAGTTTTATATGGTCGAGGTGTTTTAGTGTCCAAGGCCCTAGCGGCTGTTATATAAGTAGTGTATGGTATATCAAATATATGCTAGAATAGACAGTTACTTCAGTATGGTTCCAAGTTAATTCTCCTTGACCAAACACAAGCCGATTACGGACTTACTGTGGTCTAAACATTGTAATTGGACCAAGATTGATGGAGCATCTCAGTTTTGTAAACATCAGTGACCACATTGCAACCATAGATCTATCAATACCAATAAGAAACAACATCACCACAATGTCACATTGTGAATGTATACGAGCCAACCACTGAGAAATCACATAATGATCCATCAATAGTCAATTCTCTCTATGATGAACTGTGTACAACTATCAACATTCCAGTAAGATGGCACGAGGTGATATGTGGCGACATCAATTCAAAGCTGGGAGAACTTGTCTATAAACCTGTGGTACCAACCATGATCTCTCAACAGTAGCTAACGATGACGCCACCCCGACGTCGTTTAGGGAAATAATAGATGAGCAGATGGTCAAACGGGACCTCAATTCCGAAACAAACCAAGCTCTATACAAAGTCTTCCAATGTGTGGAGATATCAACAGCTAAATATCAGTGCAGCCAAAACCACCAACCAAAGATCTTATGTTGATGATCCACTTGTGACAAAGCTCTCAGAGCAACAGAAAAGCCGAGGCATTTATCAGTGATCAGAACGAACCGATTGAAAACAACAATGAACTAAGAAAGTTCTGCAACAAGATATAGTGTTTGAAAGAGCTGGCCACCAAAACAGCATACCTGGTTAATGATATCACTCACTAATGGCTGAGAGTAAACCAGGCATTAAGAATCGGCACACCACATTAACCCTGTGCACAACTATGATGGACATTTCATCGGCACTGACCAGAGAACAGCTGAGACAATTAGAGAATGGTACACAAATCAGTATCACGGATACAGATGAGCTACTTATCAGAATTTTTTTTGTCAAATGTGACCTTTTCTCGTAAAGTTAAAATTGACCGATTTAGAGGAAATTGGCAGAGCGCCTATAAAAGGACACATTGTGCGGGCAGAGCGTACACTGTCGCCGCTAGTTCTGTCAAAATATTGGGTCTGGGTGTGAATCAACAATGGGCATTTGATACCATCAACAGATCAGATTCTCCAACTTCACCATGAAGCTGAATGTGACAATGACCAAATGCATGTGGTGATATTCCTACTGGCAAACACAAAATTAATGGTTTGTGTCAAATTAACACACTCAAATTTTGCCACACCAATAGGATGGCCACACTGAGATTTATGGTTTATCACCAATGTTCTTCACCTGTTATCTTGCTGAATGTTTGGACATATTCTTCGAATGCCATAGAATACAATTGCCCAGAAAGAAAGCATTGGCGTTCTCAGTTTTGGGTGCCAACAAGTATAAGGCATGCATAGGATTCCAAAACACCAACTTTCTATCCGTTTTGCAATCAGATTTAAAGAAACGTAATTTCAGACTACTAAAGATGATAAAGAGCCTAAAAGCGCTTAGGATGCATGCAAGACACAGTGGTGGAGGGTGAAGAAAACTTATTGCAGCGGTTTCCACTCAAGGTCTGTCAAAGTAAACTAGGAAGGTGCAGGGCGGGGAAAGTCACTGCTGGATTCAACATGATTGGATATAATGGGGATGGAAAAGTAGGGGATGACATGATGGCATAGAACTCGCCACGTATCTCCACGTGAACAATCATGAATTTGAAGATGAATAAAAAAGCATCGCTTTTGTTTCTACGAGAATTCTTAATACTTACCAGATGTACTATTATGATAATGTCTATTATCTAGTCTAGCTCAAAATAAACAATTAAAACTCGGCACTCTCCTGGTCCTGCCCATACTGTGTCCGGGTATTACCACAGCCCCAGGTACCGAGTCAATTCCCAATCACAGTCAGATTCGTATTATATTTGCCTTGACAAACAGCGAAAGCAGCTCAGCCTCACCTCAGCGGGGCGGCTGAGACAGGGCCATAGTACATCTGTTAAGTATTAAGAATTCTCGTAGAAACAAAAGCAGACACTTTTTTGATTCTACTTCGAATAATACTTACCAGATGTACTATTATGATAGACTCCAGATTTCAACAGCCAAGAAATACCGGTGGGAGGAGGCGAGGCTCGAACCAGCACTCATCTATCATCCAAGGTTGTGAAGACACCAAAACCATGGCATACGCTTGGGTTCTGCCATCTGACTCATAGAGTGATAAACTTCCATGGTCTAGACCCAAGTCTCAGCTATGGCAGTCCAGTAGAGTGCAAATAAGCTACTACAACTTCTAATTTTTGAAAAAAATATCAGTATATTGATTAAGTTTTCAAATTGGAATGAGTCTAATGTCTGTTTGAGAGGATAAGTATACTCTTAGACCAGACTATTTACCTAAGCAGTCTGGTATTTCGACTGTAAGTAAATTATTTTTAGTCACTTAATTAATGTAAACACTCACCATTTTGAGTGCTTGTTCTTTCTTGATCATTCCAGGAGCTCGGACTAATCCACGGTCGTTCACTGGTCATGTGCATGGCTCTTGTTCAGTGCAGGAGGAAGTAACTTGCGATGTTTGTGAAATAGTGGTCGGATGTGGCTTAACTGAGGTTCGACAAATTGGCGACGGCTATCGGATTAAGTGCGCTGGAGATGTCGCGAAGGTAGAAATCAGTAAATGACGACTCGGCATGCCATTGTGCTAGAGACATCACCTCCTCTAATGAGACACCTTTAAAAAGGGCCGATGCTGCTGCTAATGCTCGGACCTGATGGGCATTCGCACGATCAATCTGCTTTCCTGTAGCGATTTTGTGCGACATCTGAAGAGCATCAACTATCCAACGAGAAATAGTATCTTTCGAGGCGCGCAAATGAGGAGCTTTGAGACATAACCACAGAGATTTCGGTTCATCTCTCCACTCCTCAGTACGTTTCTTATACATTTTCAGACATCTGACAGGACACCAAGCAGAAGAGTTTGGGTCATGTCTAATTAAACTTGGCAAATTGATCGGCTGTCCTGGATATTTAAGTGACTGATTCTTTGCCAGGAAACAAAGACGTGGAAGTAGTCTTAAACCTTCATCCGTGACGACAAAACGGTCTTGCTCGGCAGATAGCGCATGAATTTCGCTTCTCCTCGCCGATGCTGCTGCAACCAAGAAAACTGATTTAATAGTTAACAGTTTAATATCTATAGATCTAATCGGTTCAAGGGGAGCTGTAGAACAAGAGATAGATTCCATGCTGGGATAGGAACTGGCTGTCTAGGTCGCAGATTGTTCATTCCTTTAATAACTTCATTCAAAGTGTCATTCTCAACTCCTTCAATGGCCAGACTGGGAATGACTGAAGCTAATGCAGACTTATATGCTGCTAGGGTTGAAGGTACAAGTTTTTCAACTTCGTATAAATGACAGATAAAATCTGCTACGTCTTGAACAGATGCAGAAAAGGGATTAATATCTCTTCTCTGACACCACTCTGCAAATTTGTTGATTCTATAATTATATGTCTTGGTGATTGACCCTTTTCTGGCTGAAGCGACAAACTTCGCTGCTTGCTCAGAAAAGCCACCCTCAATTGCACGCTGCTTGACAACATCCATGCAGTCAATTTGAACATTTCCGGTCTGTCGTGAAGACACAGACCTTTGTTATGAGTGATTAGATCCCTTTGGACTGGAAGAGGCATTGGATTGCAGACCAGAAGGTCCAGGAGATCCGTAAACATGATCGGCCTGGCCAATGCGGGGCGATCAGTAGTACTTGGCACATCCCCTCTCTTATCTTTGCCAGAACTTTCGGGATGAGAATTGTTGGAGGATACGCATACGCGTACATTCCCTCCCAACTTATCGCCAGTGCGTCTACTGCTAAGGCTAGCGGGTCCGGGATCGGTGACACGTAAGTGACCATCTTTGCGTTTTGATTCATAGCAAACAGGTCGACATTTGGCTTGCCCCAGTGTTTGAATAGAACCTCCGCTACCGATTGGTTGAGCTGCCATTCCGTCGGACGACAAACCGTCCTTCGACTGAGAGCATCCGCTAAGATGTTCAATCTTCCTGGAATGTGTGCTGCCCGAAAAATAATATTCCTCTCTTGGCACCACAGCAGAAGGTTCCAAATCATCATGCACAACTCCGGTGACCTCGTCCCGCCTTGGCGGTTCAAATAAGACACCACAGTTGAGTTGTCTGTCCTTATTAGGACAATCTTGTCTCGGATTAAAATCTGAAATGTTCGAAGTGCTAATGCCACTGCTAATAATTCGAGAACATTGATATGTTTCTGCGCATTGGTCCGATCCCATTTCCCTGACACTGATCGATTGTCCAATACCGCTCCCCAACCCGTCGTCGATGTATCTGTAAAGATGGACATCTGGTAGAGGAGGATGTAGAGGAACACCTCGCAGGAGATTCTGTTCTGATAACCACCACTGAAGATGGAATATCAATGGTTCTTTCACTGGAATTCTCAGAGATAACGGATCCGTTTTCTGAGACTAGAATGACATTAGATACATATGAATCGGCCTGCGCCTGAGCGCCGCATAAGGAACCACTTTCTCCAGAGACACTAGTAAACACAGTATTCTGAGAAATTGGCGAGCCGTCAGATAGGCTCTTAGAGATACCGACTCCAGAACTGCAATCAGGCTCTTGACTCTGCTCTCCGCCGGAAAAGCTATGCCGTCCTTGAGATTGAAAAATATTTCCAGATAAACAAACTCCAGGGATGGAGTCAATTCTGATTTCTCTAGATTCACAATCCATCCTAGATTCTTTAGTAAGGCTAGGACTACCTGAAGATTGTTGCACAGAGAGACTGGATTCCCGACCTTCAACAGCCAGTCGTCTATGTAAGTATGAACAGCTAGGTTTCTCCTGCGAAGATAAGAAGTCATGGCGAGAACCACTTTGGTGAAGACCCTTGGTGCTGTGGTCAGGCCGAATGGAAGCGCATTGAATTCCCAAACATTGTCTTGGAACGCAAAGCGAAGGTATTTCTGAAAAGGAATTGATATTGGAATATGAAAATATGCATCCTTCAGATCTATCGACACTGCCCACATGGCTTTTCTCAACCCCGACATCACTGCCGCTACAGTCTCCATCTGAAATTTTGGTGACAGAATAAACTTGTTTAACGGTTTGAGATTGAGAATCGGTTTCCACCCTCCGGTGCATTTCGGCACGAGGGACATCATCGAATAGAAGCCTAGAGATGACTGATTGCGGACCAAGTGAATCGCATTCTTCCGCTGAAGATCTTCGATTTCTGAGCAAATGGCATCTAGACGATCAGATTCCCTTGGAATGGGAGTCCACACTGGAGTCGATGTTAACGGAACTAACGATTGACGGATGAGCCAGTCCGGTTCGTAGCCGTTTCTTAACCACTGATAGACTAAACAATCTTGCACGACCTGTTCCCACTGGTTTGAGAACAGTTGAAGTCTACCTCCGACGGAAGGAATCTGCACACAACTTGCGATCGATATTGCACGAGATGACGTTAATTCGTATAGGTAAAGATCCTCGACTCCCCTCGTTCCTGGTGATACCGGAGCGGATCCAGCCGGAAACCCATCACGACCATCCCCCACGCCCACCCTGTGGTTTCTTGGAAAATGACGGTTCAGTAGCCGCCGTGACCCGAACCGCCACCCTTCCTATCCTCTTCATACGGCCTCTTATTAGAGGACTTGTATGAGGAAGAACGACCAGGACCTTGTGAACCGGATGCCCGATGGGTATCATGGCCAGAAGGATGGAAGGGCGATCTTTGGCGCTGCCTCTGCTGCTCCTGTCGGTGCTGCTTATAGTCCTTTTCGTCGACTTCCACAACTTGCCGACTACTTCCTGTTCCACGACCATTGATGCGACCTTGGATAAGGCTTGCCGTGCCGAGCCACTGAACAAGCCTGGACCTATGAATGGCGTGGAAGACAACCCAGCCCTAATTTCAGGTCCTGGTTCTACACAATCGAGAACCATTCTCCGTCGCTCAGCTAATGATCTCGTAATCACCCTGGGCCAGGCAATCTTGAGATAGGCGCATGGTGTCCCGGACAACTCCGGGAGCAGCCTCTGGCACTACCCCACCTTCTGCTCTCACTGCATCCTCAATGAGGGTCAACTCATTGAATGGATCTTTATTTGACTGCGAAACTAACGGACGAGAACGTCCCTTAGATTTGCCAGGCAATGGCCTATTCAGTGCCTCTCTTTCCCCGACCGAAAGCTGTGGAACTCGGGCATACTGATGGTAGGCCTGCTCCGGAAAGCGGACCCTACTCCTTATCCCTTTCGCGGCCTTTGGAAGCGTAAAGTCTGGCTGGACCATACGATACGCAGCCACCTCCAACATGTCAGAGGTCAACGTATCCAAAGGCAGAGCAAGCATGGCAGAAGAGCCACTGGACAGAGCGCTAGCCGCCCGCTGACATCCGCTCCATTGCCGGATCGTGCTGAGATCCTTGATCCGATGCCAACCCGAGATGGCCGGACATCCATTCAAGGACCTGCAGCCATTCAGCCTCGGTGGAAAAGGATGACTCATCCAACAAGGGACTGCCGTTCTCATCTTCCTTCTCGCCCTTGGACGAGAAAGATACCAACAATCCATGCCGAGGACTGCGGGCTTGTTTACTAGTGTAAACAACGTCCACAGACCGTGTAATCGTGGCTCCAACATCCAACGAATCGCCAGATATGGACTCACTGAAATCCATCAGCTCCAGCACGGGAGCTGGGACCACAGCCGCATTAACTACGGTAGCCGACGGAAATCCGATAGGACCCGTAACCATCGTTGCCGGGATGCCGTCAAACACGACTCCAACGGCAGCACGGGCTGAACAAAATCAAGATGGAAGATGCCCGACGGAATGTCAACATCACCACCCAGCTGGCAAACCCGTACATAACCCGAAGGAGAACCGTGGGCTGTACCAGGTACAGCCGTCAAGGAAAGATCTGGCATGCCGGAATCCTCCATGAGCAAAAGCTCCTCCTCCTCTGCCATCGGATCTTGAGCCAACGCAAACAGGAGGGACAGGTGCAACACCCTCCACAGCACTGGCCGGACCACCGAAAGGTAGTCGTGCACCATACTGCATCGACGGGATCATGGATTGCAGGGACTCAAACATCAAAGCAGAGTCCATTCTCTCATTCAGGCGCTCCTCCAAGCCTCTTGTGGATGCCTGACCTGCCTTGGCCGCCTTGTCCGTCGCGATTCTGTCCAGTCGCGCACGCCGATCACGGTCAAACTCCGCCACTAACTCCGACGACCACTTCACACAAACATCGCAAGGATTCCCAACTTTGCACTTCGCGCAAGCAACCATTTTAAAATAATGTGCCAATTTAAGAAAACTTTAATCATTCATTACGGCACGAATATATATACATCTGTGCAAAAGTTAAGCACCACCCTATTTTTATGCACATGCGAGGGTATATTCATGTGCTATGAAGAAAGCAATAGCATAAACATTTATGTACCCATCCATCTTAGTGCAAGAGGTAATAATGCAACAAGAGGAATGCTGATTATGATGGTGGGGAAACACTATGTTTTTGTTTGAACTTGAAAACGAGGCCTGAATATGGTTACGTTGACACAACTGACAACTATTGCCCTACAGTTGACACACGTGGCTAGATTGTCATTAATGGTGTCTGAAAACGAAGTTTAACATCTGTGCACGAGTTTGAGACTGTCATTATTAATACCGGGTATATCCACCTTGTGCCTGGATGACGGCCTGGACACGACGTCTCATGCTGGTCACCAACCGACTGATACGCCATTGTGGTATTCGTTGCCATTCAAGATGGAGTGCGTCTGTTAATTCCTGTAGGTTCTGCACAGGAGGATCCCTCCTTCTCACCATGTTTCCCAGAATGTCCCAGATATGCTCAATAGGGTTCATGTCAGGGCTCCTTGCTGGCCATGGTAGGGTTTCGATGGCATTCTGGCGGAGGTATTCATGCACAGCTCTAGCACGATGTGGTCGGGCGTTGTCATCCATGAATATAGGGTGGGTTCCAGGTGCATGATTTACAAAATGAGGGACCACAACTCTATCCAGTATGGAATCTTGATATCTTTGTCCATTTAGTGTTCCAGGTACAGTCAACAGATCCAGCTTACAATCAAATGAGATGCACCCCCATATCATAACGGAACCTCCACCAAATGGAACTTCTTCCATGATGTTACGTTGGTCGTACGCCGTGCGTCTGGACCTCCATACACGAGTTCGACCATCTGTGGCATGAAGCAGGAACCGACTTTCATCAGACCAGTGTACCCGTCTCCAGGATCTCATGTTCCAGTGTCTTCTTTTGTTGCACCACCTCAGACGCTCCTCTTTGTGGTGTGCAGTGAGGAGAGGACGTCTGACAGGTCTCCTAGCTTTCATGCCAGCAGCATACAGTCTCCTTTTGACGGTAGACATTGACACTCTATTGCGCGTTTCCCATTGCTGGCTGAGCACTCTGCTGTTGGTGAATGGAGATCTCCTAACAAGGCGTACTAGGGCTCGATCATCACGGGCAGTAGTCTTCTTCGGTCTTCCAGATCTAGGCCTGTCCTTCACCTCGTTAGTTTGCCCATGTTTTGCAATCAAACGACTGATTACAGTATGGTTAATGTTCAGCTGTCTGCCAATCTCTCTGCATGACATACCAGTGGTATGCATGCCTATGATTTGCCATTTCACACGATCACTTAACCTTCGTCTTGCCATAGCGGTTCACAATCAAGAGCTAATTCTCTCTGTACAAATAAACCACGGTCATGAACACAAAATTCCTAATCTTGTCGCCTAAATCTGTATGTAATGTTCTACACCTCAAACTGGACTTTTACATAACTGAACACGTGTGCTGTTTCCCGCCATGCACGGACATCAAGCGGCGTGAAGTCATGCATGCATGTGCATTTCGTACTTGGAATTATGTCAGCTAACGCGGGGACAAAAAGTATGGCAGCTTAGTTGTACCATCATGTTTCTACGTTCTATTGTTTTTGCTGGTGCTTAACTTTTGCACAGGTGTATATATTCTAGATTGATACAACCTGCCCCTGAGATGATTTTCCTTTCCCTTCCATGAAGCCAGCAATGGATAAATTCAAACACGCTGAATTCCGTTAAAATTTGCAAAATTTTATGAGCGTAAACACATGCGACTTGAGAAGTCAGCAAAATAGACGAATCTGACTGTGATTGGGAATTGACTCGGTACCTGGGGCTATGGTAATTCCCGGACACAGTATGGGCAGGACCAGGAGTGTGCAGTTTTAATTGTTTATTTTGAGCTAGACTAGATAACAGACATTATCATAATAGTACATCTGGTAAGTATTATTCGAAGTAGAAATATCAATCTCTCTTGCTCATTCAGAATAGGAGTCGCCCAATCTTTCTGAGGGGGGAACTCATATAGGAGTGTAGTGAGATTCAAGACCGGTTTGCACGGAGGGACTTACCTGGACTGAATGACATAACATAATGGTACACCTTACTCATGTCTGCCCAGCATGCACTCTATTAATCCTTTGACAGAGACTGCAATCACTAAGTTACTGATATGATTTTAATCAGGATAGCAGTTTTAAGAACATAAATCTGAATAAATCTGCATCAAAATAAGGATTTGTAAATAGTGGACTTAAATAGTGGAGAGGCTCATGCAAATGTCACAGCAAAGATGATGATTCATGTAATGCTAAACCATGTGGTGCTGCAGCCAACAAGCGTCTATGAAGTCTTGTCATCTGTGTATTTCATCTCTAGTGGGATGACCATTGTAGATACTGGTGTGTGCGTGCGTGCATGTGTGTAAAGGTAGCATGCAAACAGCACCGGTGAAGCTTTCTCCATGTAGAAAACTGCTGTGTCGAAATCTGCAGATTGCAGATTTCTTACTCATATCCTCAACTTGTTATCTGCCAATGACTATCTCTGAGTTCTAACTCATCATAATGGACCTATCCAAGTTTATCCATCCATAATATGACATCATGATCAACTACATGATGTGTAGGATGACGTCATAAGCATGACGGCATGAATGATTTGATATAGTCCGTCTTTAACGCTTAATAGTCCGAGACATTGTATGAATTATATATCTTTACCATTTAATAACCATTCTGTTGTATAATTTGACTGGATGCTGTTGCTGCCTGCTCTTGCGGCGCATGATAGGTCACAGGTTTGCTGCTGCCTTCCTATGTTTGGGCAGTACAATGGGTTACCAAGAGGGATGATGGTGTTGTATGAAGGCAGAATTTATTATTAGTCATTGGTTTGGAGATGCTATCACCTGCATACTTAAACAGTTCATTGCTGATGCGGTCAGGTCCAGGAAATGGTCATTTATCAGGGACTTGTCTCTTCTCAACCCATTCTTTCAATTGGTGTTTGTAGTGGTCTGCGACCACCTACAAAATCCTCTAATGGCTCAAAATTTTGATCTGTGAATTGATTCTTAAACCATTTTCGGAATTCATCAGAATTTCCCTAGTCAGTCCCAATGCAATTGCCATCAATGTTATACACAGAAAGTGACAGGGGATTCTCTATGAATGTATATAATGGATTTCATATCAATGTATTATATGCATATAATATGCATGCACAAACAAACTCAGAAGAAAATAACTTTGTAAGCAAATATTATACTATCATCATTTATTTTCATCATTGATAGCTTGTAATGATGAGGAAAGACCAGGGTTTACTAATTCTTTAACACGTTTCAAAACGAAAGCATAAAATTAATACCATATAAGGTATGGACTTAAATAAGTAATAAGCTATTCTTAAACTCAATGGCAAGAAAGTAATACTATAAATATGAGGAGATTAAAACCTACACAAGCAGCCACCTGCCAAAACTATATTATGGTATCTGCTCACCATTCAGCGAGCTACATACAATAGTAATATTAAGCAGTGTTTACGAAATTAAGAGTTGAGTTAACATGTGAACAAGATGGCATATGACATGTATTAAATGACCACCTGTCTTTAGTTTATCATCATTTCAACTGCATGGACCAAATAAATTAATCTCCTTACAATGTAAGAAATACTCTGTTGAATATTTTGAACTTAATTTGACCACCAAAAGGAAGTAACAGTCTCCAGTTAAATTAGTTTTAATATTGCCAACCGCTTACAAACTAGGATCTTGGATTATCACAGTTGAAATGGTTAACCGTACCATCATTTCCTCAGCTTAATTGTCTGAGGGTAATATTGAGATAGTTGGAAGACTGCAGGAATTTTCACATATGTGGCATCAGCTTTAGAAAATGTATGGCTGAAAGTGTGACAATAGGGAATTGAATATTGGAAACAAAACATGTCTCGGCAATAAGTCCATCAAATAAAATAAATTTAAAACAAGTGAAATCAAACAACTGTGACCAAACTTCTTTATACTGGTTCAAATGAAATATAACCTTTTTCAGTCCATTAATAAGTGTTAACCCTTACAATTCTGATGTCAATATTCTATCTTTTACCATGTCAATGGCAAAGAAACTGGTGTTCATTTTTCAACAAATTTGGTGGAAGATGTTGCTGTCTACGACAGCACCTCTACGACAGCGCCTCTACGACAGCGCCTCTACGACAGCGCCTCTACGACAGCGCCTCTACGACAGCGCCTCTACGACAGCGCCTCTACGACAGCGCCTCTACGACAGCGCCTCTACGACAGCGCCTCTACGACAGCGCCTCTACGACAGCGCCTCTACGACAGCGCCTCTACGACAGCGCCTCTACGACAGCGCCTCTACGACAGCGCCTCTACGACAGCGCCTCTACGACAGCACCTCTACGACAGCACCTCTACGACAGCACCTCTACGACAGCACCATCTTCCACCAAATTTGTTGAAAAATGAACACCGGCTTCTCCTTTAACTTAATTTGAAAATTAAAAATTTTGACATCAGAGTGATAGGGGTTAATGAAATATAGCATTTTGATTATCTTCATACTCCACACTATAACATTGTATAGAAACTATCATTAACAGACATAAAACAGCATAACGATTGTTATAGGCACTAAAGAACAATTCACTCAGAATAAATAAACATTGCAGAATATATTAGATGTTATAAACACAGAATCATTTGCCTACCATGGCAGCCGTTATCAAAAACCCTATGGTAGCTAGTTATTAAGTGGAAATTAAATACTATTTTTTAGCAAGTGACATCACCGTTTGATAAAAAAAAAAACAAATGTCTTTCCGTGGCCATGGCAAAATCATAGTAATAGCGATCTTGACCTTTGACCCTCTGGACATAACAATAAGATTTCTTTCTCTGGAAAATAGGAAATCATACAGCAAATTACAGAAATCAGACTTGAATCTTTTGCTCCATTGACCGGAGCTTTGAACCCATGATACACAAAATAATGGCCTTCATCCTAATCCCAGGATCAAACTGAACATACTCCAAGTAGAAGGCAATCATTGAACATAAAAAGAGTCTGGATCACATGATTGCCAATGGAGGGATCTGATCTGTTACTCAAGGATGTGATGTCATAAACAATTATGCCACATTACATCTAGGCTGATGTCACAATCATAATGGATGACATAACTAGCCGAGTTCTTAACATTTAAAAGTCTGCCAAGTGTACAAATTTTATGTCTGTTGGATTTACTAATATGTTAATAAACATTCTCATGGATATTTTTTAACTACTTTGAATGGTCGCCGTTGCTGCCAAATTACTTTTAAAATGTTCAACAGCTTACATGAAATGGGATCTGGGAAGTCAGGGTTTAAAATATATATATATATATATATATATATATATATAGCAAGAAAGGGGTGGGGCACAGCTGGAAATAGATGCCACTATTAGTGTGTCTATATTAACTTCAGGGTGTGTATTAACTTCAGGATAATTTCTAAGAAAGGGGTGGGGCATAGCTGAAAATAGACGCCACTATTAGTGTGTCTATATTAACTTCAGGGTGTGTATTAACTTCAGGATAATTTCTAAGAAAGGGGTGGGGCATAGCTGAAAATAGACGCCACTATTAGTGTGTGTATATTAACTTCAGGGTGTGTATTAACTTCAGGATAATTTCTAGATATGCCCAACCCATTTTTATCTATGCCCCACCCATTTCTAGCCATGCCCCACCCATTTCTAGCCATGCCCCACCAATTTCTAGCCATGCCCCACCCATTTCTAGCTATGCCCCACCCATTTCTAGCTATGCCCCAGACAATTCTAGCTACGCTCCGCCCATTTCTATCCAAACTCCGCCAACTTTGTACAGGAGTTTGAATCAATTTTAACATTGAACCCTGAATTCCCAGAACCTGAATTTCAAATTAACTATAAAGGTAAGCTGTTGAATATTTTGAAACTAATTTGACTGGTAGCTATTGTTGCCATAGGCTGCAACCATAATAGCAGCAGCAGCTCCTACTCAAATTAGTTTTAAAATAATCAACAGAATGTATATTAAATTGTAAATTCACCAATGATAGTCAACGTGGCAGATCAGATCCCTCCCCTCTATTACACTGCAGCATCCAGGGTAGTAAGCTGTCATGTGCACGAACTATGCGTTTAATAAAAACATCAATTAGAAAAATATTATCTATCGAATCTAGGCTTATAAAATATAAGTAATTTGATTTCTTGCTATAATGTATGGCTATAATCATGTTATCAAAAATCAGTTAATGTTACATTAGGCTTATTTGAATTTGTGTTTGCTCTGAGCGGTCAAATTATTGATATGAATCCGCCCTATGTGCACACCCATATCAAAAGCTAGCTAGCAAATCATTTACATGGCTAAGGTAAAATTATGAACAACTAATCTTGTGTCTGAACATTACCAGCTTTTGATATTTTCTATGCAAATTATAAATAAATAAATAAATAAATAAATAAATAAATAAATTAAGACTCAGGTGTGTGTATTAACTTCAGGATATTGTTTAAAATATGATGGTTAACACATTCTGGCCTATTCAAGACACGGTCATTTAACCATTTAACTCTTAAGCTGGCCAAATACAGCCTCTGCAGCGCTCTTGAGAAATGTCCATTTGCAGAATAAGGTAAGACCATTTTTGAAAATTTACCACTGGAATGACTGGTTCAATAACTAAGCCAGTTATTCCAGTGATAAATTTTCAGAAATAGTCTTCTCTTGGTCAGCACATGGACATTTTCAATAACAAAAATTAAATTTCTTGAACAAATCTAAGGATAAAAGGGCTAAGCCTATCATGTACTGATAGATAGTATGTAATTTGTAGGGGGGTATTTGATGTTTCTTGATTTCTGTGTAGTTTACTTACCTTGCAATGTTCCTAGAGGCAATGTCTTACCTTATTCAGATGATCACTCAGACTGACAATGTTATAAGATTATGATGCTGAAATGGCACATTTCACTATCATGCGTGACATAATAGAGTGTAATTGAGTTTCCTTTTGAGAAAGGTGTTGTTAAAGGTTATTGTTGTCAGACACCAGCAGTGAGGGCTATAAGACGAGGTAGCTGCCCAGAGAGGCTTTCAGAAAAATGTTAATCATCACTTCTATTGCAGGAAATGGCCTCTGAGAGTATTAAATTCTTCTGAAAAAGACTCGCCAGAACGCTTTCAAAGGGGAGCGTGACACCCTTAACTTAACATGTTTCCTCCTTATGTTAGTCATCATATAGAATGAAGGAAAAGGCTACTCAGAGTATCTAGGTATTTAGAGGTAGGAACCCCCTTGGACGGCCTTCAAATGAGGGGGAGGGGGGGAGGAGGGAAACAGCACCATCCTAGACAGTATCCCCAGGCACTGCATATCCATATTCTAAATTCGTCCCCATCAACAACTTTTAGTAAAATTGTTCTCACCAGCCACACTCCGTCACTCTGTTAAAGCACAATCAGATATTCAGCTATACTATTATTTGATTAAGCTAAGAAATGTTGTAAATGTATAGTCTTGTGATGTTGAAGAGGTGTTGCAACATAAGCATCAGTTCTTGCCCGGGTCTTCCTTCAGTGTGACTGTTCTGTTGAACACAAACTGAAACATAAAATAAAGAATTCTGGTGGATAATCCTGATTTAATTTATACATGTGATAGGCTAAGCGACTATCGTACTACTTACACAATTTATACCCATGGTCATATTGCAAAAATACACACGACTTAGTTACACGTCTGTATAGAATATGCTTCATCCTAAATGCATGATCTAGCTCACTCAATATAGAATGAGTAGAAGTTGACTTATCAAACAAGAAACTAAACCTGCTGATGAATAGATTCATTCATCCACACATGAGTGGACAAGCATAGAGAAATGAAAGCATAATACCATATACAGTAGCTGAATCAACTTATAGAAAGTAGAGGTGGTGGTCACTTAATATAGGTACATAGGTCAATTGACAGAAAGAATGCATATTACCGGGCACATGGTGCTAGGAATTCTTTAGAACCTGTGGCATTTTTTACATGTCCGATCCCTTTAATTGCCAGAGGCTCAAAATTACTTGAGAAATATCGATTTGGTGTTCAACAGAATATTTACTGTACATTACCAATGGAATTACTAAGTCTGAAACCATGCAAGACATTTATTTCAGTCACGACCGAATAAAATATTTATCCATTTACCTGCCATTTGATATAGGAAAATACATTTCCTTGACAAATTGTGACAGCTTTTAAACTCGAAAATAGAGACACGATCTTTTGCCATCAAAATGCAGATATTCTAGTATATATACATTTCTTGTATTGCCAAAATTGGTACACTCACAGTCCTTTCTATAGCCATGGATGCAGATGCTACAGTACAGCTCAGATATAACTTAACCTGCTTCCCAAACAAAATAAAACATACCGTTGAATGTTTTGTACATAATTGGATTTAGAAGACATTGCTGCCCAAGGCAGCAAGGTCTTCTAAATCCAATTATGTACAAAATATTCAACAGAACATTTCTTACATGTTCAAAATTGTACTAACACGTTTCTGTTTTTGTTGTGGAAACATGTTAACCTATGAGCTGTAGAGTACCACACTGGTGATCATCTCAATTCACAGGCAAATATAATGCAAAACCCTTTAACCTCACAGAAATTGACCAAATTCTTTCAGGGAAACAGAAATCTTTTGTTAAATATACAGAGTATTCTGGTGAAGATTTTGAAACTAATTTGACAGGCAACTGTTCGGCTCCAGTCGAATTAGTGTCAAAATATTCAACAACTTTCCTGTATAAGTTTCTTAAAGTTGAAACACTGCTTTTTACAGGGTTAAAGAGCTACGGAAGTGACACATCCTGCAAGGTAATTTCTGTAGATCAGGCAAGATAACGCTTAAAATATATGAGAATAATTTATTAATAAAGAAATATACTGGAAGCGTGTATAGATTAACCCTTTAATCCTTGAATTTATTCAAGAAAACTTCAATTTTCTTAATAAAAATGTTGATTGCAGATGAAGAGAAAACTATTTTTGAAAATTTACCACTGGAATGACTGGCTCGGTAATCGAGCCAGTCATTCCAGTGGTAAATTTTCAAAAATATTTTCTCTTCGTCTGCAAATCAACATTTCCCAAGACCACTGCAGAAGCCGTTTTTGGCTGATATTGGTGTTAAAGGGTTAATCCATTTCTTCAGGTACACCATATATTTGTGGCATGAAATAGTCAAAATTCCGATCATTTTGACTAGAAATTGATTGAAAGCTGTTGCTGCTAATTATGCATGTTGTTGCTAATTATGCATGTTGCTGCTAATTATGCATGTTGCTGCTAATTATGTATGTTGCTGCTAATTATGTAGCTGAAATTGTGAGTCAACCAGTTCTGCAAAATATTCTGCAAGTTGTCGATACAATGAATTAAGAATTTTGGTGAATTAAGAATAAAGTGTAACATTATGGGGGGAAATGAGCATTAAAGGGTCAGTTGGACTACCACTATGAATGTTGCCTCGCCTGTAGGTGACCAATGATTGGAGTAGCTGGACAGGACTTTCTTTTTTACATTTATCACTGACAAACATGACATTCAACAGGACTACTGGTGTTCATTTGAGAACCAGTGTTGCTGTCCATGACACCAATATGTTTCACCAGCATTGTGTCCAAATTACACTCCAGTCTCTCTTCTCCTGACTACGTAGAAATTAAACTACTGACATCAGTATGGTAGTGGTAACCCTCAAATTTGTTCAACAACATTAATATTTAATTTTCTCACAGTAAATGTCCATTCGCATACAGAGGACTATTTTTTTAAATTTATTAGTAGAATGACTGGCTTGATCGAGTCGAGCCAGGCATTCCAATGATAAATTTTACAAAATGATCTCCCCTTGGCTTGCAAATGGACATTCCTAAAAGACCATTGCAGAGGCAGGGTCTGCCTGATGTGCCTATTAACGAGTTAACCCTTTCCCGACGAAGCCGGCCAAAACCGCCCTATGTAGTGGTCTTGGGGAATACCCATTTGCAGGTCAAGAGAAGAATATTTTTGAAAATTTACCACTGGAATGACTGGCTCGATAACCGAGCCAGTCATTCCAGTGGTAAATGTTCAACAAGAGGCCCAAGGGGCCCGTGTCGCTCACCTGGAGCACCATCAATTTTTGTCAAAATTGTTGGTGGGTGGTTTAGCAGTCTTTTAAATGAGTTGGTGGACATTTTTGCAAGTGCAATATGGCCGCCAAACAGACTACATTTTGATTGGCCCACGGCGCCCATGTTTTTTTGATGGATCAACTTCCTATGCACAAATTTTCATGGCCCAAATTTTGGCGTGACCCCTTCAGCGGTTCTAAAGGAGTCATTTTCGTGAAAACCAGGTCATCCAAGATGGTCGTCGAACCATTTGGTAAATCAAGTCCTCTTGAACAAACTTGGATTACCTCATGGCCTAGATGAAGATTCTGCACGTGGTTTCGGAGAAGCTTTATAAAGACATTTCCTGAAATTGGAAGAAATCCAAAATGGCCGTTGGGCAAATTGGACGATCGGGTTCATTTGAACAAACTTGGATCCTTATGCCCTAAGGATGCTTCCTGCCAAATATAATTGAAATCGGCCTGGTAGTTCTCGAGAAGACATTTTAAATTTCCTATTGCTTAAGCATGGGAGCGTTTGACGAGAAAATTATTCAAGATGGCCGCCAAACCGTTTATCTGACAGTTTCGAAAATTGTAAATTTGAGCTCAGAATACCCAAAAACATATATAGAACCAATTTTGGCCTCAAAATCCATCAAATAAAAAAATCCAATATGCCCGCCAAACACACTACATTTTGATTGGCCCACGGCGGACATGTTTTTTGATGGAGCAACTTCCCTTGAACAAACTTTAATGGCCCTTAGTCCCTAATCATATCTCCCAAATTTTGTCCTGATCCATTCAGCGGTTCTGGAGAAGTCGTTTTCGGGAAAACTAGGTCATGCAAGATGGCTGCTGAACCATTCGGTCAATCAAGTTGTCTTGAACAAACTTGGCTTACCTCTTTGCCTAGATGAGGTTTCATAAGTTTTGAATCGATTCCCCAAGCTGTTTCGGAGAACACGATTTTTAAAGACATTTCTAAAAATCAGCCAAAATCAAAGATGGCCACCGGCCAATCGGCTTCGTTTGAACAAAATGAAATTTCTATGCCATAAGGATGCTTCCTGCCAAATATAATTCAAATCGGCCCAGTAGTTCTCGAGAAGAAGACATTTTAAATTTCCCATTGCTTTAGTATGTGAGCTTTTGGTGGGAAAATGATCCAAGATGGCTGCCAAACCGTTTATCCGACAGTTTCGAAAATTGCAAATTTGAGATCAGAATACCCAAAACCCTATATAAAACAAATTTTGGCCTCAAAATCCATCAAATAAAAAAATCCAAAATGGCTGCCAAACACACCATATTATGATTGGTCCACCGCGGCCATGTTTTTCGATGAATCAACTTATTTTGAACAAACCTTAATCGCCCTTAGTTGCTAATTATATATGACAAATTTCGGCCTGATCGCTTCAGCAAGGGGTGGGGGGGAAGTCGTTTTTGTGAAAACTAGGTCGTCCAAGATGGCCGCTGAATCATTTGGTCAATCCAGTTCCCTTGAACAAACTTGATTCAGCGCTTACCCTAGATCATATTTGGTGAGTTTTGAATCAATCCCTCAAATGGTTTGGGAGAAGATTTTCAAAGAAATTTCTAAAAATCGGCCGAAATCCAAGATGGTCGCCGACCAAATTGGCCGATCGGGTTCGTTTGAGCAAACTTGAATCTCTATGCCTTAAGGATGCTTCATGCCAAATTTAATTGAAATTGGTCCAGTAGTTCTTGAGAAGATATTTTAAATTTCCCATTGCTTTAGTATGGGAGCTTTTGGCGGGAAAATGATCCAAGATGGCCGCCAAACCGTTTATTCGACAGTTTCGAAAATTGCAAATTTGAGATCAGAATACCCAAAAACCTATACAAAATCAATTTCGGCATCAAAATTAATCAAATAAGAAAACCCCAATATGTCCGCCAAACAGGCTACATTTTGATTGGCCCACGGCCGCCATGTTTTTTGACGGAGCAACTTCCCATGAACAAACTTTAATGGCGCTTATTCCCTAATCGTATCTCCCAAATTTTGGCCTGATCCATTCAGCGGTTCTGGAGAAGTTGTTTTCGGGAAAACTAGGTCATCCAAGATGGTTGCCGAACCATTCGGTCAATCAAGTTGTCTTGAACAAACTAGGTTTACCTCTTTGCCTAGATGAGGTTTCATAAGTTTTGAATCGATTCACCAAGCCGTTTCGGAGAACGAGATTTTTAAAGACATTTCTAAAAATCGGTCAAAATCCAAGATGGCCACCAACCAATTGGCTTGTCGGCTTCGTTTGAACAAAATTAAATCTCTATGCCATAAGGATGCTTCCTGCCAAATATAATTCAAATCGGCCCAGTAGTTCTCGAGAAGACATTTTAAATTTCCCATTGCTTTAGTATGTGAGCTTTTGGTGGGAAAATGATCCAAGATGGCCACCAAACCGTTTATCCGACAGTTTCGAAAATTGCAAAATTGAGATCAGAATACCCAAAAACCTATATAAAACCAATTTCGGCCTCAAAATCCATCAAATAAAACAATCCAATATGGCCGCCAAACATGCTATATTTTGATTGGCCTACGGCGGCCATGTTTTTTGACAGATCAACTTCTCTTGAACAAACTTTACTGGCCCTTAGTCCCTAATCGGTTCTGGAGAAGTTATTTTCGCTGAAACTAGGTCAACCAAGATAGTCGCCAAACTATTTGACCAATTAAGTTCTCTTGAACAAATTTGGTTGAGCTCTTGCCCTAAATCATATTTCATGAGGTTTCCTTCAATCCCTCATGCGGTTTCGGAGAAGATTTTTAATGACGTTTCTAAAAATCGGTCAAAATCCAAGATGACCACCAGCCTAATTGGCCAATCGGCTTCATTTAAACAAACTTGGATCCTTATGCCCTAAGGATGCTTCCTGCCAAATATAATTGAAATTGGCCCCCCAGTTCTTGAGAAGTCGATTAAAGGAAAAGTTGACGGACGACGGACGGTCGCCACGACATAAGCTCACTTGGCCTTTCAGGACAGGTGAGCTAAAAACAATATGACCAACAAATGCTAAATTTTGATTGGTTGATGCCAGCCATGTTTTTTAACATACGAAATTCCTTTGAACAAATTTGAATGGCCCTTGGTCCCTAAGCATATTTAATAAATTTCAGCTCTATCCCTTCAGCGGTTCAGGAGGGGGGGGGGGTAGATCTCTATGCCCTATGAATGCTTCCTCCCAAATATAATTGAAATCAGCCCAGGGGTTCTTGAGAAGTCGTTTAAAAAATTACTATGCGAGACTATGGCGGGAAAACAAACCAAGATGGCAGAAAAACCGTTTATCCGACAGTCTCGAAAGTGGGATATTTGAACTGGCCACACTGATAAGCATATATAAAGCAATTTTCGCCATCAAAATACATCAAATACAAAAAAGCCAATATGACCAAGAAACGCTACATTTTGATTGGTGGCCATATTTTTTACCGAACAAACTTCCCTTCAACAAACTTGAAAGGCCCTTGGTCCCTAAGCATATTTACACAATTTCAGCTCTATCCCTTCAGCGGTTTGGTAGAAGTCGTTTTCGCAAAAACTAGGTCATCCAAGATGGTCGCCAAGCAAAAATCGGCCAATAAGGTTGGCTTGAATAAACTTGGGTCTAACGTTGCCATAGATGATGTGTTATGAGTATTGAATCAATTCCTCCAGCGGTCTTGGAGAAGATTTTTTAGTGTTTCTAAAAATCAGCCATTTTGGCTGGCGGCCATCTTGGATTTTGACCGATCCGCTTCGTTTGAACAAACTTAGATCTCTATGCCCTATGAATGCTTCCTCCCAAATATAATTGAAATTGGCCCAGTGGTTCTTGAGAAGAAGCTGTTTAAAGAATTCCCCATTGCTTTACTATGGGCCCATTGCTTTACTATGCGAGACTATGGCGGTAAAACAAACCAAGATGGCAGCCAAAGTGTTTATCCGACAGTCTCGAAAGTGGGATATTTGAACTGGCCACACTGATAAGCATATATAAAGCAATTTTCGCCATCAAAATACATCAAATACAAAAAAGCCAATATGACCAAGAAACACTAAATTTTGATTGGATGATGGTGGCCATATTTTTTAGCGAACAAACTTCCCTTGAACAAAGTTGAAAAGCGCTTGGTCCCTAAGCATATTTACAAAATTTCAGCTCTATCCCTTCAGCGGTTTGGTAGAAGTCGTTTTCGCGAAAACTAGGTCATCCAAGATGGTCGCCAAGCAAATCGGCCAATCAGGTTGCCGTGAACAAACTTGGGTCTACCGCTGCCACAGATGATGTGTTATGAGGTTTGAATCAATTCCTCGAGCGGTTTCGGAGAAGAAAATTTTTCAAATACAAAAAAGCCAATATGACCAACATATTGGTTGATGGCGGCCATGTTTTTTACCGTACGAACTTCCCTTGAACAAACTTGAATGGACATTGGTCCCTAAGCATATTTACCAAATTTCAGACCTATCCCTTCAGCGGTTCGGGACAAGAAGCCAGGCAAATAGGCCAATCAGGTTGCCTTGAACAAACTTGGGTCTACCGTTGCAATAGATGATGTGTTATGAGTTTTGAATCAATTCCTGCAGCGGTTTCGGAGAAGATTTTTTAAAGGGTTTCTAAAAATTTGGTATTTTGGCCGGTGGCCATCTTGGATTTTGGCCGATCGGCTTCATTTGAACAAACTTGAATCTCTATGCCCTAGGGATGCTTCCTGCCATATAATTGAAATCAGCCCAGTGGTTCTTGAGAAGAAGTCGTTTTAAAGGAAAAGTTGACGGACACATAACGGACGGTCGCCACGACATAAGCTCACTTGGCCTTTCAGGCCAGGTGAGCTAAAAATAGTCTTCTCTTGGGCTGCAAATGGGAATTCAATAAGTAAATATCATTAAAGCGTTAAGAAGTGTGATGTTCATGTGTGTCATTAACCTCACATGTATCCAGAAACACGGCAATAACATTTGTGCATAGGCTTAACCGATGCTGCATCTATATTTGGTGTAACATACCAAGGTATACATACAAACATACATACATACCTTATTTTCTGTTGAATCACGATCAACACTGAAGAATCCAAGTCTTTCAAACTGGAACTTGTCTAACACTTGAGCATTTGTGACTGAGCGATCGACCATTGCGTTAGGAATCACAGTCAGAGCATTCTAAAGAAATAAATTTAATACACTTATACACACTGCATACAAGGCTGAATACATTTATACACACTGCATACAAGGCTGAATACATTTATACACACTGCATACAAGGCTGAATACATTTATACACACTGCATACAAGGCTGAATACACTTATACACACTGCATACAAGGCTGAATACATTTATACACACTGCATACAAGGCTGAATACACTTATACACACTGTATACAAGGATGACAGAGAGAGAGAGAGACAGACACACACACACACGGACCTCCACACACACGTGTGTGTGTGTGTGTGCGTGTGCGCAGACATCCACTCAGCACACATACACATACGGACATCCACCCAGCACACACACACGCGTGGACATCCACCCAGTACACACACACACACACACACACACACGTGTGCCACTCGTGGACATCCACCAGCACACACACACACACACACACGTGTGGACATCCACTCAGTACACACACACGTGTGCGTGCCTTCCACACACAGCCCCACATACACACCCACACACTGCTCCATAGTCATATCCGTGTCTGTATTCTGAGGGAATCTTTCCATGATGTGAATTGCATGTAATCCTTGCATAAAGAGAGATTTTTATTGAAATTGTATAATGATATGTTGACTTAAATTTAAACGTCCACTGAATACCAATAAAAGTAAATGTGATTCCCTTACCCTATGGTCCTTCATGTCGAGTCATTAAGACAATTTTGAAAAACTAATATTCTATCTAATTCTCAGAATCGGGTGCCAGACGCCACATGTTATTTGGATTGCTGTTTCGCCATCCTTCTCTTTGCATAGTGCTTGACAAATGATGCAAAATGGATGTAAGCAAAGTAAATTGTGGAGATTTATTGAAATCATACGATCATTTGTTTATTGTCTGTTGAATTACTGCAACCTACATATTCCATGGAGTTTAACTCTCGATATGCTGAATATTTTGAAAACACTGACTAAGCCACCAACAACTTTCAGTCAAATTGTTTTCAAAGTATACAGCATTTCCAGACTTATTGCCCTGAAATTGTTGCCTGGTGACTTTCAGCAGTGAGACAGTTAATACCCATACATATTCAATACACCTATCAAATATAGTGAGCAAGCAATGACAAATCTGACAATTACGCCATACTTATGCCTGTATTCATACTTAGGCACCAGCCATGAAACTACTGGCCCCTGTTAGCTTGCAAACTTTCACCACACACACGCACGTGCACACACACACACACACACACACACACACACACACACACACACAGAGACACACACACACGCCTGCACACATACATCAACACAAACCTCATTGACATCACTGAGAAATCCATTAGGCACTTCCTCAGAATTCTCAGGGTTTTTGTGAAAAAATCTGAAACCATATCAAGTGCATGTAATTTTAAATGAAATTCCTGGACCATAACATACAATGCAAGGATATATATTCATTTTTTTACACTTAACATTACATCTGATATTTTCATCAAAGAATTCATTTTTTTTGGAAACTACCGAGACTAAAATTATACACCAAAAATTCATGATTATATCTTAGAAATTAACTTTAAGTTTTCATCTCACTGACTATAATCTAGAACATGTAAGACATACATATATATATATATATATATCGTGTTGAATATTCTATACTTACAAGCGTTCATAGTTTCTGACTTCACACATGAGAGGATTGGACACCCAGTGTATGTAACCTTTTGGTTTGGTTGTATTTGTACAGCTAGCTATAAGCTCTATTATATCACCAGCATTATCCTGAAAACAAAGAAATATCTCTATTACAGGCATTCCAATTATACTGGATGACTCACTAGGCAGCCTTTCGTTCCGTAGGTGCAAAAAATAGTTTCAATAGTTCTGCTCTGTTAGAGTGCTCTGGATCAAAACTATTCTATACGGAACGATGTTTGTTAAGAACTTGGTATCCCAACATCCTTTGCGTGACACGCATATGACATAATAGATGCCCTTGTGACGTTATTTCACGTGCAATTACGTTACATATTGAAAACATGTTTTACTTTTCGTGAGTCACCTCTAAACATGTTTCACGAAATGCACAGAGCGCTCTAACAAAACGTATCGTTCCAGAGGAGAAACATGTTTTCTGCAGAGGCATTTTAGCAGAACATTTTGTTGTGTTTTCTCTATGGAATGCAAGGCAGTACTAGCCAGTAGGGCAGGTTAATGGACAAGAATCCCTAGTCACTAGTCAGCAGGGCCAGAAGCCTTACAAACAACAATAACAATCAGAGATTGCATTCAGTTAAGCACAACCTCCAACCCAAGATTGGCCACAGTGACCTTGGCCTATGACTTCAAAATAGATAGGGTTCTTCAAACCACCAAGGAAAAAGCTACCACACCAGATTGATAATGATCACTTCAATAGAACTTGAGTTATCATTCGGAAATGCAATACCACGTCATTAATCAGGTCACCTTGACCGTTGACCCTAATATCGATAAGGTTCTTCGGACCAACAAGAACAAGCTCCCACACTAGGTTCGTAATGATCCCTTCAATAGAACTTGAATTATCATCCGAAAACGGAACATTACATAATTAATTTGGTCACTGTCACCTTGATCACAGTTTGAAGTCAAAATTGACAGGGTTCTTCGGACCACCAATCTCCCTTGCCTTCAATAGAACTTATCATCTGAAATGAAACCTGAATGGACAAAGCAAACGCTATATACCACCCATATATTTGTATGGGGGGGGGGGGAAACAGACGGACAGACTAAAAAAAGTATCCGCTTTTGTTTCTATGAGAATTCTTAATACTTACCAGATGTACTATTATGATAATGTCTATTATCTAGTCTAGCTCAAAATAAACAATTAAAACTCCGCACTCTCCTGGTCCTGCCCACACTGTGTCCAGGAATTACCATAGCCGCAGGTACCGAGTCAATTCCCAATCACAGTCAGATTCGTCTTATATTTGTCATGACAAACAGCGAAAGCAGCCTCACCTCAGCGGGGCGGCTGAGATGGGCCATAGTACATCTGGTAAGTATTAAGAATTCTCATAGAAACAAAAGCGGATGCTTTTTTTAATTCTATTTCAAATAATACTTACCAGATGTACTATTATGATAAACTCCGGATTTCGACAGCCAAGAAATACCGGTGGGAGGAGGTGAGGCTCGAACCAGCACTCATCTACCATCCAACACAGAAGGTTGTGAAGAGACTAGAACCCTGGCATACGCTTGGGTTCTGCCATCTGACTCATAGAGTGCTAAACTTCCATGGTCCCCCCCCTCATTTGTCTGCAAAAATTCCAGAGGGCTGTCAATGGGGATGCAACACCCACCAGACCCGTGTCAGCACCAAGTCTCAGCTAGGGCAGTCCAGGTAGAGTGCAAAGAAGCTACTACAACTTCTAATTCTGAAAAAAATATCAGTATATCGATTAGAATTTCAGATTGGAATGAGTCTAATGTCTGCAAAAGAATATGCTGTTCTTGTCCAGACTATTTACTTAGATAGTCTGGTATTTCGACTATAAGTAAATTTAAAATTAGTCACTTAATTAATGTAAACACTCACCATTTTGAGTGCTTGGTCTTTTTAGTTCATCACAGGAGCTCGGCCCAATCCAGTCGTTCTCAGGTCATGTGCATGGCCATTGTTCAGTGCAAGTGGAAGAACTTGTGATGTGTGCGAAATAGTGGTCGGATGTGGCTTAGTTCAGATTCGATAAATTGGCGACGGCTACCGGATTAAGTGCGCTGGAGATGTCGCGAAGGTAGAAATCAGTGAATGACGACTCGGCATGCCATTGTGCTACAGACATCACCTCCTCTAATGAGACACCCTTATAAAGGGCCGATGCTGCTGCTAGTGCTCGGACCCGATGGGCATTCGCACGATCAATCTGCTTTCCTGTAGCGATTTTGTGCAACATCTGAATAGCGTCGACTATCCAACGAGAAATAGTATCTTTCGAGGTGCCCAAATGAGGAGCTTTGAGACATAACCACAGAGATTTTGGGTCATCTCTCCACTCCTCAGTACGTTTTTTATACATTTTCAGACATCTGACAGGACACCAAGCAGAAGAGTTTGGGTCATGTCTAATTAAACTCGGCAAATTGATCGGAACTAACGATAGACGGATGAGCCAGTCCGGTTCGTAGCCATTTCTTAACCACTGACAGACTAAACAATCTCGCACGACCCGTTCCCATTGGCTTGAGAACAGTTGAAGTCTGCCTCCGACGGTAAGAATCTGCACACAGCTGGCGGTCGATATTGCACGATAAGACGCTAAATCGCTTGGGTGAAGATTCTCGACTCCCTTCGTTCCCGATGCCACCGGAACTGATTCCGCCAGAAACCCGTCAGGACCGGCCTCCATGGCTGCCCCGCGGTTTCTTGGAATATGATGGCCCAGGACTGCCACCACGGCTATCCTTATGATAACCGCCGCCACCCTTCCTGTCCTCCTCATACGTCCTCTTATTAGAGGACTTGTATGAGGACAAACGGCGAGGTCCCTGCGATCCGGATGCCCGATGGACATCACGGCCAGAAGGACGGAAGGGCGATCTCTGGCACTGCCTCTGTTGCTCATGCCGATGCTGTTTGTAGGACTGCTGCGGCTGTGTCCTCATAGTCGACTTCCACGACTTGCCGACTACTTCCTGCTCAGCGACCACTGACGCGACCTTGGATATGGCTTGCTGTGCCGAGCCGCCGAACAAGCCTGGGCCAATGAAAGGCACAGAAGATAACGCAGCCCTCATCTCAGGTCCTGCCTCTACACAGTCGAGAACCATTCTCCTTCGCTCTGCCAACGATCTGGTGATCACCCTGGCCAGGCAATCCTGGGACAAGCGCATGGTGTCCCGGATAAATCCGGAAGCAGCCTCTGGCACTTGTCCACCTTCCGCCACGCAGGTCAGCATACCCTGCAGGACGGTACATCTGTGCGAGAGCGCAGCAATGGCTGCCAGCGCTGCATCTTCAATGAGCATTTCATTAAACAGATCTTTATTGGCCTGGGAAACTAAGGGACGGGAACGCCCCTTCGATTTGCCAGCCAATGGCCTATTCAGCGTCTCTCGCTCCCCGACGGAAAGCTGTGGAACCCGGGCATACTGATGGTAGGCCAGCTCCGGAAAATGGACCCTACTCCTTATCCCCTTCGGGGCTTTGGGCAATGCATACTCTGGCTGAACCAGACGATACGTCACAACCTCCAACATATCGGAAGTCTGCGTGTCCAAAGGGAGCATTGACATCCGTTCAATCGCCGGATCGCGCGGAGATCCTTGATCTGATGCCAACCCGAGACGGTCGGACATCCAGCCAAGGACCTGCATCCATTCAGCTTCGGTGCAAAGAGGACTCATCCATCAATGGACTACCGTTCTCATGTTCCTTCTCACCCTTGGATGAGTAGGCCACGGACGATCCATGCTGAGAGCTATGGCCCGCACTTCTTCCAACATGAAGCGCGTCCATAGCCCGACTACTAGCGGCACCAGTGTCCAACGAATCGCCGGACACGGATTCACCGCAGTCCATCGGCTCCAGCACGGGAGGCGGGACTACAACCGCTTTCACCACGGTAGATGCTGGCACTCCGAGAGCACACCTAATGCCGCCGGGATGCCGCTAGGAACTGCATGGCTCCAACGACAACGCGGGTTGAGCGAAATCTGGGTGGAAAATGCTCGACGGAACATCGACATCACCACCCGCTTGGCAAACCCGTACAAATCCCGAGGGAGATCCCTGGGATGTACCTGGTTGAGCCGTCAACGAAATATCTGGCATGCCGGAGTTTTCCATTAGATCTTCCTCCTCCGCCGTCGGCTCTTGAGCCACGGTCGGAGAAGGGACAGGTGCTTGTCCCTCCACAGAACTAGCCGGACCACCGAAAGGTTGCCCTGCACCAGCCTGCATCGTCGGGATCGTGGATTGCAAGGACTCAAACATTGCCTTGAACTGGGCCGCCCATACGCCCAATACTGAATCCATTCGCTCGTTCAGACGATCTACCAGTCCTCTCACTGACGCCTGATCCAGCTTGGCCGCCTTGTCCGTCAAGATCCTCTCCAAGCGCGCACGACGATCACGCTCGAACTCTGCCACCAACTCTGACGATCAATTGGCGCACACATCACACGGACTTCCCACTTGCACTTCGCGCAAGCGACACAGTGATGACCATTAAACTTGCGCTTCATGAACCTGTTGCATTTGTGGCACAAAGTGTCCTGGTTCATGGCCTTCTGCGAACACAGAGAAGAATTAAAATGCTGCACATGACATACAATGACGAGCAATACGCACAATTGACTTGATTGTAAAGTAGAATTACTTAGAAACATTAACTTTCTCTTAAATTAATGATAATCAAACCTTTAAACAGGAAATACTTGAAACTTTTGAATGAAAATTAATAAACACAACTTGGAAATTAACTAACGTTAATACAGCCGATCGCTACAAACACCCTCGACAATGAAGCGAGAGCTAAAAATCAGCATAAAACAGAGTGCATAGCCAAAACGAAATATTAATCATGGGCGCCGCCATCTTGGCTAAGGGCGCATCCATCTTGGAAGGAACCGAGTCACAAGAGAAATTAACCGAGTACTCGGATAAAATTAAACAGTTAACGGGTAGCGGAGCGACTACAACAATGGCTACCATTTTAAAACAATGTGCCAATTTAAGGAAATTTCAAACAGTCATTATGGCACGAATGTATAAATTCTAGATTGATACAACTGCCCTTGTGATGATTTTCCTTTTTCTTACATCTTCCCAGACCAGGAGAGTGCGGAGTTTTAATTGTTTATTTTGAGCTAGACTAGATAATAGACATTATCATAATAGTACATCTGGTAAGTATTATTCGAAGTAGAAAAAGCAAACTCTATATACCACCCATATTTTTATATGGGGGGTGGGGGCATAATTAACAGGGCCTGGAGTACTAGTACAAGCCAGCAGGTCTGGTCATTAGCTAGCAGGGCCTGAAGTCGCATTAGCCAGCAGGGCCTGGTCATTAGCCAGCTGGTCTGGTCACTAGCTAGTAGGGCCTGAAGTAGCACTAGCCATCAGGGCTGGGTAACTCGCCATCATGGCTGGGTTACTCGCAGGATTTGTGCATGCCAAATATGTACACAAAGGACTATTCTGATAGGATGGAAAATAAAACTATTGCTAATCTCGATTTACTTATTATATTATTTATGACTTCGGTTCAATTTTCTAGTGAAAACTTATCTCTAAAGATCTATGAACTTCTATAGTAATAAACAAAGTCTTACTTTTATAACTTTATCTACAGTGATGACATAACCTGCATGGCGTAGGCCGACAGGCTGGTTCAGAGACAACCTCTTGTAGTTCTTGTCAGCATCCTGAAAGAAAATGACAAAAGAAATATTAATATAATTTATGTGATATGCGACCATAGCTGTATCCAGTCAAGCCTACAGATAGAATACATTTTTTATAATGTAGGAAATATTTGATTGATTGTTTTGAAATTAATTTGACTGGAAGACACTCAAAATCTTCCACTTAGATTAGTTTCATGGATAATCAAGACGTACAAATAAAAATACAAATATCACATATGCACAATTCATTCCATTAAATTAGAGGGAAGGGGGGGGGGGGGGTGACATTCATTCATGTACAAACACAAACCCACCCACCCAACACATGCACATTAATGGAACATGCATGGAGGGATGGACACATGGACAGGCAGAAAAATAATAGTGTTTTCATGCAAGACAGTGGGTGGGTATGTAATTAACCATTCCTAGTCGACAGACAAGGCACAACAAATTATTTTAGAACTTAAGGCACGCTCTGTTGAATATCTTGAAATTAATTTGACTGGCACAGTTGCTGCGCACAGCAGCGACAGCTTTCTGGCAGAAGGGTTGCAATATTTTAGCACATTATATGGGCGTTATATGCATTTTATTCCTAGATAAAGGTTTTAAATTAATTAATATTTTCACCTCTCTAAAGTCAGTTTTCTCAATATAAACTGTGCTCGTGAATGGAACAGAATGCTGGCCCTTCTTTTCATCTGCGGGAAAGTTAGGCACAGACACCTCCCCTGAATGATCAGAGGGAAAGTTTGTTATTGTAACTTTCAATGGGTCAAGTACCGCCATTACTCTGCAGAAGAAACGTGATAAATGAAAACACGAACAAAATCAATCAATCAATCCGTCCCATCTATTTTCCCTTCCAAATTTACCGTAGCTATGTATCCATGATGAAGGTAGAACCCTACTAAGTCGCTATTAGCAGGTAAAGATTGCTAGATTTTTTAGAAACTATTGTTTCCACGCTCATTGTAAGAGAAAGCAATAAGTGATCGATTGAATTATAGTTTTCTGGCAAAACTTTGAAAAAATCTATCTGCAAGCAATGGTCAAACTCAGACAGTCTTTGGTTGATATTGTTTTTTCCCTGTAAAGATTTCTGACCATCACACAATGTTATTCAATATATACATAGAATTATCAGCGTAATTACCCTCTCCATATAAGGTGAAGAGGAATTTATTGTGTGCATGCGTGTGGGTGTGCACGTGCATCCACAGCTGTATATAAAAAATTACTGATCCAATATGGCTCACATTCTTAACTCAAAGAAGGAACTTGCTATGTAAGATTTTGGTTGTGAACCAGATAAAAGAACATGGATCCAGATCGGATCAAATTCTGGATCTATGGATATCTCGAAAACAACTGATCCTATTTAGCTCAAATTGTAACATAAGAAAGGGGTTGGCTGCACACTAGGAGTCCACAACTTTGGGAGTGATCCGAAAAATCTAAACGAATCACAAAACTTTTTACAATGTGACAAGAACGAGAGGGCGAGGGTCTACAATCTCTGCAATGGTTTTAACTATAAAATATGATAGAATTCTCCAGACAACTGTTTGCCATTTCATTAAGTAAATGTTTATAACAAAAAAAATGTGCCGAATTTGAGCTTTTCAGGGGACATAACTCGGGCAAATATGGCCGGATTTTGTCAAAATGAAATCGTTCCACTTCGTCTATCCCTAACACAACTGCTGAAAAAATTTGTGAGTGTAGGTTCAAAACTCTTCGAGATCTGCTCCGGACAAGAAATCAGATGGATGGACACATGGACGGACAGACGTGCGGATAGCTGGACGCACAGCTGGCCGGCGAGCACCATCACATAATACGACCCCTCTCATGCGGGCATATAATAAAATACTTGCCAGCATGTTCATAAAATATACAGCATTGAATTCCTTTTTCATCCTTTACAATTAAAAAAATAAAGTTAATTTGCAGGACAAGACGACTATATTTTTGGAAATTTATCACTGGAATGACTGGTTCGATGATTGAGCCACTCAATTCAGTAGTAAATTTTCACAAATATTCTCTTAGCCTGCAAATGGACATTCAATAAGCAAATATATATATTTTTTATATATATATATTGATTTTCTGGACCAAATTTAACCAATACAGGGCTATAATAGTGAGGCGGCTATTTACCTAGGAGCCATGACATTGAGAATCTCTCGCACGCAAGCATCCAATAGTGATGGGTCTAACACTGTCAATGCCATCGTCACACCAACCTATAGACAGGAAAATAAACTAAGTTCAAAACAATAACATTAACAATATTCCATTGTAAAGAAAATCACCGTAGCTTATATGCATGATTGCTAAGTATTCATAGTCAGGATGTTTAGGAACCTCATGTTCTCTACTAAAGTACACCGTAGATAATACTTTTCTTGGGATATAATTGGATTGGAAGGTATTGCTGCCATATACAGTAATGTCTTCCAATTCAATTATGTTCAAAATATTAATAGAACATTACTTACATTGTATTCAAAATTGTATTATTAGCTGTAGTGTTCTACAGGCTTGTGTATTAGCACAGAGCTGCATATCATATACTCGAACTTAGCCTGAATGAAACATGGCTATAAGATTTAAATTCTAGTGGCAGAAACAGTGAGAATGTAACATTTCATAATGAAGATATTAGCATATTTGAGGCAGGATTTAACGCGAATACTTATAACTCGGTGTATCTTGGCGGGATTCTGAAAATTTCTTGGAATTTATTGCGACTATAGCAATCCTTTGACAACCGACCATGCTAGAGAAATTGAAAACATTAATAACTGCCAAGTACTAATAATGATAACGAGATATGGGGAGCACTAAAACATGAGAAATAGACACAAAGTCACTCAGACTGCAAGATATTTTCTAATTTTAAAACATTACACTGATTGTTTAATTTAATTGAAAATCTACAAAAGCATATTTTGATTAGTTCTTTGGATAATGCAATATATGACTGACTGACAAATTGGATAGACATATCAATTATTCCATTTACCTTTGCACAGAGAAGGTTTATTGCCTCAGCAGGACAACCACGCCTTCGTAAAGCTGTCAGTGTAAACAGACGAGGATCATCCCAGTCCCTGGAAAATTTTTTTAAATATATGTGGTCAGAAGTCATTGTGAAAGAGGAACTTATGCTTGCTATTTGAAGCAGTGTATATGCTAGTCAAATCTTGGCTCCAGGCCACACAAAAATTACTCCTGCACTCATCTTGAGAAATTCCATTTACAGAATAACCATTTAACACCCAAATTTAGTCACGAAAGTCAAAATACTTGCTTGTGGGATATCCAGTTGCAAGCCAAGAAAAGATTATTTTTTAAAAGTTACCAATGGAATGTCTGCCTCGGTTACTGACACAGTCATTCTAATGACAAAAGTTCTTCTCTGGGTCTGCAAATAGACATCCATTGGACCCCGAGAAGCTGGATGCAGCCAGCTTGACCATTAATACTTTATCATTAAACCCGGCACAAATGGCTTCTGTAGTCATCTTGGAAAATATCTTTTTGCTGGCCAAGGTTATTTCTGAGAATTCACCACTTGAATGAATGGCTCGGTAACAGGATTTTCAAACATAATCTCTTGGTCTGCAAACATTTTCCATTAGAAAATTGAAATTTTATTGAACAAATTTGAGGGTTAAAGGGATAAGTGATCAATCTGTAAGAAGACTTGCAAATGTCCTGTTTGTTTACCAAATCATTTTATATTTTAGAAGAGGTATATTTTTACAAAACCATGACATGTGTTACATTGGGTGTTTTGGCCAGTTTTATGACGCTCAATATAAACCTCTGAACTATGAAATACAGAGTACCTGAAATTAACCAAATCTTTCTTACTTGATAAATCCTGCAGTGATGAGTCTTCCAATTTTTCTCTTCGACACAACTGTATAACTGAGATTTAGGCGTGCATATTCCCACTGTACTGGGCAGTAGGCATCCACGCTATTGCATAGCCAGTAGTAGGACGATCGTCTGGAAATCAAGAGTAACAAATCTAGATACCGGTAGTCTGTTTCTTGTCGCTACCCCAGAGAGCACCAAATCCCAGAGAGCACCAAATGGGGGGGGGGGGGGCATTAACCCTTCTGAGCCAACTGACCTTTTTTTACAGATAAGTAGTCGAGATGATCACAGAAAGCTGGGAATTTGGGTTGAAAGTTAGTCAGGTGCTCCCTTAGTCAGTTGCCATATGAAATTCATTTTCAACATTCAAGATGGCCCTTAACGGCTTCAACACTAAAGCTCTAGTATTGTAATGTCAACACAAGCATACAGGTCCTTGTTGAAAATTTGAAACTAATTTGACTGGAAGATGTTGCTGCATCAGGCAGCAACATCTTTCAGTTAGATTTGTTTCAAGATAATTGAGACAACTTTTCTTACGTACACTGATAAGCATGTTTTCTTATTTAGTCATCTAAGTTCCAAGTGGATCTTTGACCATCTGTCATAGAAGCCACTATGTGGTCCAGAAATGAATGTTTAACTATTTCTGACAATATTTCAAGAAAAAGCAGATTAATACATAATGCATTAGATTTTATGTATGTCACAATTCTAATTAGGCCTATGGCCAAATTATTTCTAATACATGTAGAATAACATTAATTACGCAAAGTGACAGGACCAGATGTGGTGGATAAAGCCTTATGGAAAAGACAGTAGTCATTAGACAAGCACAATAAAATGTGTCTATAAAAACCACCAGGGTTAGAAGTTGGCTCATTCCGACAGGTGGTCAAAGAAACATGTGGTTTAATTGACCTGAGAAGAGCTTAGTATGCCAGGTAACTTGTATTAAAAGGCCATCAGTATATCTGGGGTATCGTAATGAGACCATCTAAGACAGGTCTAGTTGCATACAGCCTGTGTTTAACTAATAGTCTATCCTTAGTGATCTCGTGTCAAGAGAGCTAATTTGAGCTCAAAGGTAATCCCAGGTAATGACTGATCCTTAGGTCTTGTTTTCTGCTATGCAGAGAAGACAAATAACAGTTATTTCTGTAGGATTATTTATCTAGTAAATAATCAGTAGGGGTTGAAATCTTTGACAATGATATATAAATACAACACATACTATTCAGGGAATGGTGAACATATTAAGATCTGGACCACTAGAAACTCCTAAATTTCATTCCCTGACCGACCCAATGTTCATTTTTAAACAATCTTGTCACACCTAATAACACCAAATATTCTTTTATATTACAACTCACATATATTTTAACAGGTTTCCAAAATAAAGAGTACTGTTGACAATATTGAACATAATTAGATAGGAAGACATTCTTCAAATCCAATTATGTTCACCCATTCAACAGAACATTTCTTATATATGTCCATATATATATATATATATATATATATATATATATATATATATATATATATATATATATATATATATATTTATATATTTGGTCAAGAAAATCTAAATATTTGGTCATTGAATGTCCATTCGCAGGCCAAGAGAAGACAATTTTTGGAAATTTACAACTGGAATGACTGGCTTGGTTATAGCCTGCAAATGGACATTCCTGAAAACCACTACAGAGGCCGGTTTTGGCCAGCTTGACCATTAAAGGGTTAAATCTTTGATAGTGTGTTACAAGGGCTAACAGTTGTTCCAACCACTTCACCATGTATTGTGACATGTAGTATATTGCAAACCAGCTATTATACACACACGCACGCACGCGCGCGCACACGCACGCACGCACACACACACACACACACACACACACACACACACACCACACACAATACAAGACCAGTGCATGACACAATGTTTCACAACATTAGCGAATCTAAGTATAGTCAACATAAACAAATTTGGCAACTTCTTTTCTCGAGTTATTCATATACACAATTTTATACTCCGGAAAACAGTTTAACTCTTAGCACTCAGATGTCAAAATTTTTAATTTCCAAATTAAATTAAAAGCTGTCCTAGACAGCAACATTGTCCACCAAAATTCCTTTAAAAATATACACCAGTTACTTTTCTACTGGCACCGTAAAGAGATAGAATGTTGACATCAGAGTGGCAAGGGTTATAGGTAAAAGGTTGGGTAACTCTAGCGAATATTGAACTAGATTACTGACACACGGTCCACAGTGAACTCTTGCCAGTAATCTGCCATTTGAAGTGAATCGATGCAACCATTCTAAAGTTAGACTCTGGAAATGCATAATACGGGCCAAAACTACACCTAGATTATACAATGATAGTATCATGATACGGATGTACACAAATAATTTAGTTTATAATCCTGTACATACCTAGACTGAAACTCTTTCGTACATAATGAATGACTGATATTTTCTATTGCGTCGCATAGACAGTGTGTGAAGTCATACGTCGGATATATGCACCTAAAATAAATAATAACATTACATTAAATCAATATTCACTCTATCTTCAGGGTTCGTACACCTTTCCGTTTTTAAAATTCCATGATTTTTCTTGACCCAAATTAACAAATTCCATGACCTCTAAGAATTAATATCTAGGAGATTTGTGTTTATGTCGTAGCTCCAAAAATAAGATTCAGGTTATTCTGCAAAATGTCTGAATATTACCTACAACAACCAAGCCACAACCTTGTTTTGATAAGCTGATGATGTAATTTTTATTGCATAGAGGTGATTTAAGCAAACAGATTTCTTTTTATTTTATATGATTAACATTTTCCATGACTTTTCCACGAACTACAGGAACTATGATAAAAAACACTGATTTTGCATGACATTCTAGGCTTGGACGTTACAATTTTAAATTCCATGACTTTCCGAGTATTTTATGTTATGCTAGCTATCCAGGTAGCAAAAACAATGCATGGTATTTACACATGTATCATATCATAAAAGAAAGATATTCAGTCTCTAAACCTTTAACACTTAAGCTAGCCAAAGACCGCATCTGCAGTGACCTACCTTGCGAGATGGCCATTCTCAAAACAAAATTACACCCCACCCCAAAAAAAATAAATAGCTCTGGAATGACGGGTTAGATAACGAAGCCAGTCATTCAAGTGATAAATTTTCAAAAAATACCCTTAGTCTGCAAATTTACATGTTCTGAGGAAATTTAAATTTGCTTGAACAAAATTTGTGGCTTTAAAGGGTTAAGAAACTACAGGCCTGGGCCTTCACATGACAAGCCATCAGGTGACTTTGAACAACATTAACTCTTTCACTGATGAATTCCCCATATCTCATTTTCAAGGAAATCATACGAGAAAACAGTTGAATATCCTGAAATTAATTTTACTGGAGGCCATTGCTGGCAGCAATGGTTTCAAAATATTCAAAAGAAGAATTTTTTTACTATAAAGAATTTACTTTTTCAGGGATTTGTTGGTGAAAGGGTTAACAATCTAACCAATTGAGCGATCTGATCTGTTACTCAAGTATGATGCTATACTTAATTACGTCACATGCAGGCTGATGCCACCATACATACCGAGGTATTTATCTCCGGCATGAAGCAGGACATGTCTTTCAAGTCTATGACTTGTATCTCTTTGATGCATATAAACCATCTGTTGAATATTTTGACACTTAAATTCAGTGATGCAGCTACCATAGGCAGCAACACCATGCAGTAAAATTAGTTTAAAAATATTTAAAAACATAGCAACATTGGGATTCTGGGAATTCAGGATTCAGTAAATAAATAAATTTTCAACATGTATAATAAGTGGCCGGAGCATAACTAGAAATGGGTAAAGGATATTTAGAAATTGGCGGGGCATAGCTAGAAATAGATCCTGCTCACACAGGATGCCAGCCACCATTCCTATAGCTAAATCGAGCCATTCTGTTTTGTGTACGGTGAGCCATCCTCTGTTTTGTGTATGGTTTGACAAAAATACACTACCTAGCAGATGAATTTGTAAATAACAATACATGTGAAGTGAATGAGAGAGCTCACCACTTATCTCCAGTTCGATGATGTGGAGTGAATTTTATCCGATAAGCTACAGGATCTTTCTTTCCTTCCTCCAGAGTTGTTTTCATTCGCAAGGTTATCTCCCCTTCAGAAAACTTCCCATTTTTCATATCCTGTTTTGAGACATTTTTAAACAGTTTGATGAGATGATAAACAATAATAGGAGATATCATTACAATATATGCAACTACATTTGTAAATCTTTTCCATAGCATAAATGTGAATTAAAGTCATTTCTATACTGCACATTCAGCCTGGAGATATATGTGCTTTCAATACTGTACCTTCCATATGGATATCTCAGCAAGTGCTTCCAGTATTATACATTTAGTACGGAGAAATTACATGCATGGAGAATACAAATACAAATATATATATATATATATATATATATATATATATATATATATATATATATATATATATATAATATTATGATCATTATAACTAGTATACTGGGACTGAACACACATGTTTAACCCTTTAATGTTCAGGTTTAGTCAAGAAAATCAAAATTTTTGCTCAGTGAATGTCCATTTGCAGATCAAGAATACTATTTTTGAAAAATTCCACTAGAATGACTGGCTCCAGTGATAAATTCTCAAAAATAGTCTTCTCTTATCCTGCAGACAGCCATTTATCGAGACCACAGCAGAGGCTGGTTTTGGTTGGCCAGCTTCACTATAAACTGATTACCCTTAGCACACTGATGTCAATATTCTATCTTCTACTGTGTCAATAGCAAAGAAACTGGTGTTTATTTGTCAAAAATTTTGGTGGACGATGTTGCTGTCTATGACATCTTCCACCAAATTTGTTGTAAAATAAAAACCAGTTCATCTTTTACATTAATTTGAAATTTTAAAATTTTGACATCAGAGTGGTAAGAGTTAAAACTCACAATTGAACGACGCTCTAGTAAGAAAAAGGTTTCATACTTGTGACTAACCTCAAATAAGCGTAGGTTCTCTTCCACGGGTCTGTCTCGCCATGGAGAATCAGGTGCATTAAAGCCTTTAATCTCATCTGACCGCATATGACAAATGTACCCTCCACCACGCTTGATCAGCTCAACAGCATAGTCATAAAGCTTGTCAAAATTATCAGAAGCATGAGTGATCTTCCACGGCGTATAACCTAAAACATTACAAGAACAGTGATTATTCTAGTCAGGAATATGGGATCATAATGCTTGTAATTTGTAAATACCCTAACTGTTAGGCCAATAGCGTCTATACAGATATCATGGTTATTTAACTATTGCATTTATAAGCTAATTAATGCTTTGTTGATCAAAATAAAACAAGAAAATCCAAATATTTGCTTATTGAATGTTCATTTGCAGGTGCAGCGAAGACTAGTTTTTAAAGTTTACCACTTGAACGACTGGTTTGATAAGCAAGCCAGCCATTCGTGGTAAATTAGTCTTCTCTTGCTGCAAATTGACATTCAATAAGCTGACGTAAAAGCCAAATGACTTTAATATAATGTACCAACCTAGCCAGTTAACCATCTCCAATATTCCTGTAAAGAATTTCTCCTCTTCCTTCTCAGGGTTTGTGTCATCATATCTTAAATAACAATGGCCGTTGTTTGCCTGAAAGAGAAGGAAAATAGTACCTCACCAGTAGAGCGGAAACATAATGCCAGTTTGTCCAACATTTGGCATAATCCGCATACAATTACGATACTGATCTTTGTGAAATTTGGGCAGAAAGATTTTGTAAACTTATGATCATAAATGTTTGAATGGTCATCTTTTTAGGACAAAACTGGCGTAACGATTGATATTAACTTTTGTATTTTGCATAAAAAAATTAATCTCCTTTTAGTTACTAAATAAATTTCAATTATTGTTACAATATTAAAAACCTTTATACAGGGGGTTAATTTCTTTATAATCAGCAATCGTTATTTAAAGGTCCATTCAACATTACATAGAGTCCAAGAGGGTTGAATTTTAATTATTAGATAAGAGCACGGATATAGCATTTGCTATCAAAATTACAGTGTACTATGCAGCTCCATATCACACATAATTATTGTACGATGTTCTATCTTGAATGGGACATGGGAAAGAAGACCAGTTAGTATATTTTCAGCAATGACAAGTAAATTTCATGAACTTACCTTAGCATATCCAAAGTTGAAGTTAATGGCTTTAGCATGGCCAATATGCAGGAGACCATTTGGTTCAGGAGGAAATCTTGTTAAAACCTGAAGACAAATGATGAAGACAAGTATGAGGATGAAGGAAACAAGAATGACAAGCAGAGGGCCGAAATTTATTCCATCCACACACACGCATTGTAAGCACGTGGCACACACATACACACACACCCTCCACAGCAACACCACTAAATTTCATTTAACCGTTGGCCAATTTACACAAAAATCAATAGCATTCCTTTTAATACCCAATGGGAACAGACATACCAAGTTGGGTGAAGATCCCTTGAGCTTTCACATGAAATTGCAATAAAATTTGAGTCACCATGACCATGATGTTTTGACACAAAACTCAAGATTGGCAAACATCTTATAAGCGGATCTCGAGTTATCTAGACCCACAACACGATCTCCATTATTGAGTCACCATGACCCTGAGATTTGGCCACAAAATACATAAAGCAATCCAATCTATCAGTCAAGTATATGACATCTTAATCAATTATGCCACGGGTACATGTAGACTGACATCACAATCAAAATATGTCATGAATAGCATATCAAAGTCCATGATAAACTATTAATAGTCCGTCAAGTTGCATGAATTGTATGTCTTTACTATTTAACCCTTTACCCATCAAATTTATTTAAGATAATTTAAACTTTTTTTATAGAAAATGTTTATTTGCAGAGCAAGAGACTATTTTTGAAAATTTATCGCTGGAATGACTGGCTCGGTTATTGAGCCAGTTATTCCAGTGACAAATTTTCGAATAGTCTTATCTTGGTCTGCAAATGGACATTTCTCAAGACCACTGCACAGGCCATTTTTGACCATTTGAGTGTTAAAGGGTTAATAAACATTTATAAACAGCGCCAAGTCAAATTAGTTTCAAAATATTCAACAGCTCGCCTATATAGTTACCTTGAAAATGGGATTCTTAGAGGTCAGTGTTCTGAGTATATAAATCAATCTCAACATGCTCAACACATGGGCAGAGCTTAGCTAGAGGTGGGTGGGGAATAGTTAAGAGGATTCATTGGACTCCAAAGGACAGCCTCCAAGTGTGGAGAAGAGCACTCAGTCATGCCAGTAGACCTGGAGTTATCATCCGGCAAAGACACAAATGAAAAACGCAAATGCTATCTTTATGCACATATAATTACATGTAACCTTAATTCCAAGTATTGAGATAAACATCTTTTCCAGCTCTATGACTCATGTGGATTAAGTGGAAGATTACAAACTTTCTACAGGTGGGTGCTTATTACTGGCCAAGATTGTTCAAGAAAAACAAAACATTTGCTTATTTGAATGTCCATTTGCAGGTCAAGACTACTTTTGAAAATTTAACACTGCAATGCAGCCATTCATGGTACATTTTTTTCTCTTGGCCTGCAAATGGACATTTCTCAAGACCACTGGCTGAGGCCATACCTATGAATCTTGCTATAAAATTGCCAGACTATCACACTTTACCACACAAGCATCAAAAGCATATGTTGATTAGCATACCTTTCCTCCTGTGACCTTCAGATGTTCTTTCAAAAGATCCATGGTTTTTGGCGTGATTACATAGCCATCTGTTTTATAATTCTCACCTGAAAATAACCAACAAATGTCACAAATATGTACATAAACATTAGTTGTATAATATAAACAGATAAGTAAACACAGATTACTGAGCTTCTAATAATGTATTCTTTTTTGAAACTATAGTAGCAATGGAAGATTTTTAAAGCAGAACTGCTATTATGTTCCAAGAAAATGGCAAGAATTCTTTTTCTTTTTAGAATATTAATATTAACTGTATCGCTGCTACAAGCCACAAAATAATTTCAATCAGCAAAAACTCCTGACTCGCTGAATATTTTGAAAACAATTTTACCGGAAGCTGTTGGCCACCAACAACTTTCAGCCAACTTTTTTTCAAAACATTTAACAGGTCGACAGATATAATGTTTGGAATACATTTAGACGTTTCTGATCACCAGTGATATCCGATATGTGGTATCCTATTTGCAAGCTAGTGATCAAATATTGCACATACTATGATAGGGGTCCAATCACATGTGTCATGAGGGCAGTACATTTTGTTACTAGCATCCCCACCACTCATGCACCAAGTACATTCAAACCATGCTGTAAAACATTGCTGACTATGTGTCCATGACTTACCAGGTTTATGGAATTTCACAGAATCTCCCACTAGATCCATGAAGCTTTTCACTTCACCGCTCTCACTCAATACTGAAACACAGAAAAGCATACATTATTATGGCATCTCAAGTTGTGTGACAAATATTGATCAGCTAGCTAAATCTGAGTCAAATTATACTGACAAATTCCTTGTCATCTTTACACTGTCTCTCTCCGCACATAAAGACCAATATTAACACTTTAATGGCCAAGTCGGTAAAAAAACCTGTCCTCTGTGATGGTCTTGAGGAATGTTCCTTTGCAGGTAAAGTGAAGACTATTTTTCAAATACCCGACTCGATAACCAACTGAGTCATTCCAGTGGTAAATTTTTAAAAACAGTCCTCGCTTGGCCTTGAAATAGACATTAAGTAAGCAAATATTTAGATTTTCTTATCCAAATTTAAGCCCATTTAGGGAATAGATAGGAATTTCTACTAAATATACACCCCTTTGTTATTAACCATAACAACCCTGAAGACCAAGTACACTGTATATATCAAGTTCACGGAAACCAGGAACGTATAAAATATATGATTAAAGATTTCAATGGAAGAAATCGAAGCAATGGCTTCAAACAAATAATCTTAAATAAAAATATTCAATGAAATATCTTTAGAGAACCCTATCTGAGTTTTCGATGGAATCATAAAGAAAGAGTTGGGCATTTTGAAGATATCAGTTGATCATCATGTGTTAGACTCGTGGATAATTAACCCATCCCACTTTAATGTCAATTTATTTTATCTTTTACTGTGCCAATAACAAAGAAATTGGTGTACATTTTTCAACAGTTTTGGTGGACAATGTTGCCGTCTATGAAACACCATAATTTGAAAATTTGCAATTTCGACATCAGAGTGGTAATGGTTAAAAGTAGAACTCACTGTTAATATCTGGGTTAGAAATCAATGCATCATTAGTAGGTGCTGCTGCTGCTGCTGCTTTCTCAGCCTTCTTGCCTGTAGACTTTGTTTCTGGTTTCGTCACCTATAAGAAGTATACGAATGTGCACATAAGCAACTCTTCCATGAAACATATATATACAACTGAATGTGGATGGGAAGTGGAGATCAAAGAAATGCCTTTATATGAAGAGCTTTCAAAATAATTTGCAGAATTAAAACTAACAATTAAAATAAAGAATATTGTAATTAGTGACATTTGCAGTGTTAAAGATTTTGATAGATTTTAAATCAAACACGTGGTGACAGATTTCGGTGATTATTTTACAAGAAACACAATGGACCTTTTCAATTTTAGTTATGCCCCCGCCTACCTCTAGCTAAGCTCCACCCAAACGTCGCCATGTTGGGGTTGATCGATTCCCCGAATGCCCCGACTATAAATTTCCTGAAAATTATACAGGTAAGTTGTTGAATAGTTTGTAACTAATTTGACTGGGTGCTGTTGCTGCATATGGCAGCAACAGCGCCCATTCAAATTAGTTTCAAAATATTCAACAGGATATTTGTTAAATAGTAAACACATACAATAATGCATAGTCCATCTTCAATTATGCGTTCATGACATACTTATCTACGTCATTGATTGTGATGTCATTCTACACGTCACGTAGTTGATTATGATGTCATATGATGGATGGATACAGTGGAAAGGTCCATTCCGAGGAAAATGTTTCAAGGATAACACAGGCCAATGTATATATAGAAGTCAATGACGGTATTCTAATGGTACTGAGCGGAGACCATTATAAATTAAACTGTTGACCATGGATAGATTTTGCTGACACATTTTCAGCCAGTTCTTTAATGAAATCTTCGCATACTAAATTTGAAATGAATCTAAAATTCTTGCATAACAGAAAAATATTTTTTTAAATTTTTAACTAATCAGTGGCATGAGGTAATCAAACGACAATGTAGATGTAAATGATTCAAAGTAATTTTTAAATGTTTTAGTGAAATCTATGCTTTGAATAATTCAAATTAAAACAGGGGTTACATCTAACTAATTACTGACTGATTATATTGATCCACAAGCTCACAGCTTCCATTGTCAATGGCGACCCGCATTCCCAAGTGAAAAGGCTATCGAAGATTATTTTTTATCCACAAATGGACAGAATGTTGGAGGACAAACATTATTAACATTCAAGAATCACAATCAGAGGTTGTTGAAATCTATGCATGCCCACAACCTCATTTCTTAAATTAAGTCACCAAAACTTGACCTACTGGCCACAAAGATAATATGGTTCTCCAGACTCCTAATGGTATTATATGGGCCAAGTTTGATGAAGATTCCTTCAGGAGAATTTGAGTAATTATCAAGAAATTTGATTCTTTAATTGGATCATCATGATCTGTTAATCCCAAAATCAATACGGGCCGTGAAAGAGGATTTCCAGACGGTGCCCTCGATAAAAATAAAACACCGGACTATGGATCAGATCAAATTCTGGATCTACATGTATGGCTATTACAGAAACTAGTGGTCAGATGTGTCTCACATATTAACACAACCAAGGATGTATATTAGGATTAGAAAATTCACCAATATTGACAACGTGACAAAAAGTTGAGGAAGATGCTCTGGAGTTTTTGATTGCTCATACTGTAGTATGCTGTGCCTAGATAAGCATACCTTTTGTTTAGCTGATTTCTCTGTATCCGCTTCTGTCTTAGGCCCAAGTAAATAGAGAACCTATTACAACACAGATACAAACCATAAATAACAGACAAACCATTCTGTGAAAAGCACATGAATTAGAGAGCACAAGATGGGTGATCTTTAACCCTTTAATAGTCAAGCTGGCCAAACAAACATTGTACATGTAGAGTTATGGAATGTACATTTGGATGTCAAAGGATAATTTTGAAATGTTACCAATGGAATGGCTTCGTTTAGCCTCCAAATGGACAGTCACTAAGCAAATAATTCACTTTTGTTGACAAATGTTGACCAATAAAGGAAAAGAAAACCTGTATAAATGATCCACCATCTTATACTGTACATATACATGTATATATTGATTGAGGTGTACTTGTATTAAAGACAGCCAGATATCAATGACAATAATCTGTATTCGCTAATGTCATCATGTGAGACAGTTTTGAGAATATTATATCTAAAATAGATAAAATACATATGACATTATAAACCAAAATATTTATCTGCAGTTTTGATTTAAAATTATGAAATAATTTAAGTATTAATGCAGTGGTAATGACAAGTACTGTATAACAGGACAACTTTTAAAACGCTAATAGACACATAAATTATGTCAGCATATATGAAGGGAACTAATATTGCGGCTATAACTTTGTGCTGACTGGAATAACATTATAGACTAGTGACTTGTACAATAATGTTATAGAATTATTTGAAATTTAGCTGCATGTACTCAGTAATGCATTAACACTAAAAGATTACATGATTGTATAATTACATATATATCTACATGCAGTGAAGAAATATTTATTGCAAAATTCTTTGTTGTCGAAAACGGCCTTTGATGCTAGCGGGATAAATGAGCCACAAGAAATTCTGTATTCTAACTAGATGTCCACTAGGCTTGTGCGATTACTGCTTTGGGTGATCATAATCGATTATTTGAAGATAATTGCGATTACGCGATTAATCAGCCTCTACAAATTGGCCAGACAACAATAATGGCATATCAATGACGAAAGCTGCAAATGGTGCTTAGAAATGCTCATTTGCAGACAAGACATTATTTTTGAAAATGTATCGCTGGAATGGCTGGCTCGATGCCCGAGCCAGTCATTCCAGTGATACATTTTCAAATAATATTCTGTTATTCTATTGACCAGGAAATGGACATATATTCGCCATGCAAAATGCCAATTTTCCCTACCAATCGCCGTAAATCATAATTGAAAGATAGGTTATGAAATAATTTATGCAGTAGAAATTATTTTTGACTATTCAATGATTTAATTTTAAATCATATAAATTCACAATTAAAAAAATAATCATAATTTTCAATTTAATCACATAATCATGCAATCCTAATGTTCATTCTATATACCTGCATATCCACTTCATTTTTCACACATTTTCCATCTGCCCATTTCAGTTTTGAACGTGCCTCATCTACAACAGAATATACTTTAATCATCATTGCTGCAGTATGGAAATGCATTAACAATATGTACAAGCGTCTGAATCATTCACATGGGACAGACTGACACCTTAGTTTAGCGAGCCAGGAAGCCTACTTTTGGTTAAAATTTCAAAAGCAGTTTTAAATGATTAACTGGAAATCTCAGCAAATATAAGATGACTACCAAGCAAAGTGATCAATTGCTAGCATCCTTCCAGTCCTCACACAAATCAGACCAGCAGTTAGCCCTTACCCCAACAACTTCCTGACTAAATAACCTATTACTTGTAATTGTAATGAGTACACATATTTTAACCCGCAAATTTGTTCATGAGACTCAATTTTCTCATAGAAAATGTCTATTTGCAAACCAAGAGGCTATTTTTGAAAATTTATCACTGTAATGACTGGCTCGGTTATTGAGCCAGTCAGATAAATATTCAACAATCTTCTTCTCTTGGTCTGCAAATGGACATTTATCAAGACCACCTTAAAATCTGTTTTTGACTGGCCTGAGTGGTGCAAAGGGTTAAATGATAAAAAATCCAAAATGGCCAAGGAAGAAAATTGACAAACAAAATTTCTGCACATCGAAGGTCTGAAGCCTACTACTCTAGTCATTCCAGCTATCTTTGGTTAAACCCACACAAACAGCTAATGAGTAGACTTTTAAGCGATTTCCTAGAATTTTTCAGGAAAATCCAAGATGGCTGCCACAAAAATTTATCAACCAAATGTCTGTATCAAGACTAATTAAAATCAGCCAAGCGCTCACTGGACATGCTGGAGTAGTCACCAAAAGAAAAGGTTGATGCTAGGTGGCCATGGGACATGTGGGATATGATAATAATAAGAATACTCCTTATAATTCTGACAATGAACAATACAAACTAGATGATATAAATCAAATAATTCCCCCCCCCCCCTCCCCACCAGCGATGTTCGTGGGATGACATAATCCCACTGATTTGGATAGACATATGAATGGATACACAGACAAATGGGAGCTAAAATCCAAAACTTACACGGATGGACAGAAATTCAGAGACAAATATATAGATTGACAGGCTGACTGACCCACAAAATAATGTACATTTCCCTAGTACCATAGCCAATGCTCCTATGAAGTTTCGTCACAATACTCCAAGCAAAACTAGTTATTGAACGAAAACCCCAAATTTGTACGGACAGACAGACACAAATTCACAGACAAAGGTATGGATGGATGGAGGGATGAGCTGACTGACCCACAAAATAATGTCCATTTCCCTAGAAACATAGCCAATGTTCCCATGAAGTTTCGTCACAATACTCCAAGAAATAATAAAGTTATTGAACGAAAGCCCAAGATTTGCACGCACAGACACAAATTCAGAGACAAAGGGATGGATGAACGTCGGGATGACTGGCACATGTATGTACAACGATAACTTACTCATAATAAGTCCCACGTTAAAAGCATATCTCTTCTCCGACAGCTGTTCCTTGTATTTCACTATGATCTCCTCAACCTGAGAACATTAAAATTTAAACATAGCTCTACATGTGTAAATTATATGTCATAACCCTTTCATCACTAAGATTCTAGTACATCTCAATATGAAAGAAATCTTATAGTCTATCATAAATTGCCTCGAAGCACTACTGCTCATAAACTATTCACAGGTCATACTTTCTTAGTGGTGCAGGGCATAATTTAGTTAATATCACTTTTTGCTAAATAATTTCATAACGAATTATTGAAACCATAGGTTCCCTACAGATTCAAAGTTGCCTTCAAATGTTATTACCTAGAACATAGCTATACAAATGTATATCAAACTGTTAAACCTCAGAGATCAGAAATGACAAATTCGCTTTGATAGAAGCAATATTCAGCTGAATATATCTTGAAACTAATATGGCTGGGAGCAGTTGCAGTCAAACTGGTTTCAAAATATTAAACGGCTTTCCTGTATAGTTGTCCTGAAGGTAAGACACTGGCATTTCACAGGTTAAAACGTTACAGATATATGTTGTAGGCAAGGTGAAAGCTATATCAATGTGAACTGACAACAAGGCCAATAAGATGGTGGGGAAGTTAGACATACTATTGGAAATTAAGTCAATAAACCCATTCCTCGAACATCATCACATTGTACTAAAGAGTCAAGCTTTCTCTCAGAGCTTGAGAAAGGAGGGTGTGTCCACTTAGAGCATTCCGTCAATTACTATTTTAGATTTTAAAAACTATGGTATTAAGCGCCGATGGAAATACAACTGATATTTTCAGTATGCTCACTTACGACTGTTTCAATCTGTTCTGGAGTAACAATCACACCAACTCCACTCGCTGACTCAAAGGCCTCCACATCAACTGGTTCCAGCGGATGGTGCAGCAGATATTCCATGGCAGCTAGGAATAAAATATGACACATATAAAAAGGTACAGGAATAAATAGGTTACAGATTTTGTCAGTAACAGCTGTTCAGCCGATGTTTCATTTCATCTTGGAAACTTGTCAACAACTATTAGTCAATTGTGACGCTTCTCAGTACTCTTCTAATTTTTCTGGCTACTTGCCCAGTCCAACCACCACCGTCTATAAAACGTAGTAATAGTGCCATTTCTAAATCTTTTCAGTAATCAGAAGAGGCCGAAAAAAAAAATTTCTAACGTTCATACTCATGACCTGAATTTATATTTTTATCGCAAATAAAATTTGGTTGGAGGTATTAATCTGACAATCTATTCGACTAGGAAATGGAATTTGTAAAAAAAATATGATTCTATTTAGTATTAGTAATATGATATTCTCATATAAACGAGATCAGCGAGAAAATATTGAATTCTGAAATGTCGCTTTTAATTTGAGAGAGCCATAAGTGTTTCTAGCCAATATATACTATGTCTATGACTTTAACCCTCTATTGCTCAAGTTAGACAAAACTGCTCTCTGCAGTGGTCTAGAGCAATATATATATGGATGCCAAGAGAAGACGACTTTTAAACATTTATCAATGCAGTGACTGGCTCGATAATCGAGCCAATCATTTCAGTGGTAGCTTTTCAAAGATGTTCTGGCAAATTTAGAAAATCATGTGACTGAAAGTAAGATTTCTATTCAACTTTGTTCACGTAGATCCTGTCGAAACATGCTCCCAGAGGGAGATCTAGGCAAAACTGTTCTTTTCAGACAAATTTGAGTGTATAGAAATCACACCTACCATTAAGTTGATTTTCGGCCTTAATCGTCTTCTCCATGATGTATTTCACCAGAAATGGCTGATGCAATCTTATCTGGGCCTTCAATCGGGTGGCAATATGATAGAGCAACTTCCCAACATCCTTGTCAAGTGATACACCAAACTTCTGTGCCTGTAATGAATGCACACTGATATTTAGTATGAGACAGAAGACTGACAGTCAGCGATGGCGGAAATCTCAGCCACTCACCACCCGCCACCATCATGCAATGGATCAATATAGTGCTTTATTATCTAGAAGTGCAGTGTCAAAGGAAATCGCCACGGCATATTATGTTCAGGCATATTTATGTATACTAGTATGTGCTACACTAATAACATCCACTAAGCCATAAAGGGCATATTATTAGAAGTGAAATAATGACAATTTCCTTTCAAAATTGGGTCACCATGAACCTGACCTTCGGACCGCGCATGCATCCTTCTATTGAATCACCTAACAAATCATGCACTCAATCTCCAATTCAGCCACAAAATCAACGCAATCATACACACACACATCCAAACATACAGCCTTCCCCACACCACTACAACCTGTAGCCATGACTTAATCACTGGGGTCCGCCCAATATTCTGACAGCCCAATAGTCTGATAAATGACGACGCTTTTGTTTGACAGCCCATTAGTATGACCGCCCAATAGTGCATCAAACAATGTTTGAAACAGGTGAATAGTCTTCTGTTACCTTAACTAGTCTGTACCTAGGCTTGCAGGATTATGCAATCTTTTTAATAGTGATCGTTTTAGCCAAATAGTCGCGATTATTTGATTAATCGTAGCTGTACTAGGGATGGTGGGTGGTGGAGGCATAAATCTTTCGAAGCCGCTAGTAGTGGCAATATCTAAAAAAACTACAAACTTTACTTCAAAAAAGCTACAAATTTTACTTCAAATGAGAATTGCTAACAGAACGCTTACAAAACAAAAATTGGTATCGCTAATCAGATCACTAAAAATGCTTCCAGTCTAATTGCCAGATAGAAATAGGTGTTCAGAAATCACAATTAATATGCTATTAAAAATATTAGAGTGAAATTTCTTAACACAATATCAATACAATCTGTCAATACATGAACGGCCCACGAAAAATTAAACTTGACCTAGGTGTGGCGCAGTGGTTTCTAAAGTGTGGCATGTGGTTGTACTGTGGTTTCTAAAGCAGCATATTTCTCTAACTGGCTTGTCAACATTTTGGTTAAACATAGATGATATTGACTAAAATAATTACAACCAATCTACATTGTGAAATATTTTATGATAAGCAAAAGTGTTTAGTTTGAAAAACATTGATATTCTATTAAATTATTCTTGCTCATGGGGTGAAATGACACTGGGTTGAATGCCCTGAAAACTTAGTTTGAAAACAACAATGGGGGACTTAAATATTTTAATGTTTTCAAAACAAGTTACAAAATAAGTTATATATATATATATATATATATATATATATATATATATATAAAATGCTATATTTACAACAATCTTTCACATTCACATGGGTTAGTATCACGAAAAAATGCAAGCCGACTACATATGAAAAACACGAATTCTGCAGACCTCCATGTCACCATCATTGCATCCTCTTGGTATAAGCAAGCATGTACCCAAGTTGTGTTTTATTAGGGTTTTAAAGCAATCCCGAAATATAACATGATAAGACTAAAAACCTCACATTGAAAAATAACATTTGTAGAGGTCAGAATGACCTTGACCTTCGACGTTGTGACTTCTTGCTAACATTATAGCTAATTGGTTCTCGAACCACCATTGTCAAAAATGTCTCAACCAATCAGAATCAAGATCACCATTAACTACGTCATTTGAACCAATCAAATGCATGTTTGAAGCCGAACAGCTCCTTAAAGCAAGAGGCCCAAAGGGCATGTATCGCTCACCTGGACCATAGGCATCTCAACTATAATGGTCATTAACAATAAGTAGAACTCTAATGAGTTGAGTAGACTTGTAACAAGAAAACAGAGGCCATGTTTCTTTATGTATCAACTTCTCTTGAACAAACTTTAATAGCCCTTAGTCATCAATGTCATATCGCCCAAATTTCGGAACAATCCGTTCAGTGGCTCTGGAGACGAAGTTGCTTTCATGAAAACCAGGCCATCCAAGATGGCCGTGCAACCATTTGGCAAATCAAGTTCCCTTGAACAAACTTGGTTCAGCTTTTGCCATAAATGATATTTTATGAGTTTTGAATCAATCGCTCATACAGTTTCGGCGATGATTTTTAAGCATATTTCCATCTCAAAATCCATGATGCCCGCCGGCCAAATTGCTCGATTGGCTTCGTTTGAAAAAACTTAAATCTTCATGCCTTAAGGATGTTTCCTGTCAAATATAATTGAAATCGGCCCAGTAGTTCTCGAGAAGACATTTTAAATTTCGCATTGCTTTAGTATGGGACCTTTTGCTGGAAAATTATCCAAGATGGTCGGCAACCCGTTTATCCGACAGTTTAAAAAATTGTAAATTTGAGGTCGGAATACCCAAAAACATATAAAAACAATTTCGGAGAAGATTTTTAAAGATGTTTCCTAAAATCGGCCGAAATCCAAGATGGCCACCGGCCAAATTGCCCGATCAGCTTCATTTGAACAAACTTGGATCCCTATGCCCTAAGGATGCTTCCTGCCATATATAATTGAAATCGCCCCAGTGGTTCTTGAGAAGTCGTTTAAAGGAAAAGTTGACGAACGGACGATGGACGGTCGCCACGGCATAAGCTCAGCCAAATCACTGCCTACGTATTTATTAAAGCGTTTTCTCTTAGTAAATGCCTGACAGCCATTCACAACTCGGACCGGCTCATACTACCCTCAGTATTAGAACCGTCATTGGGATCAGTCGGTTCCTCACCTACTAATATGCTAGATGAACCACACGGTTCATCAGCATCAAACCGCCACAATCAGGCAACAGGAACCGTAAACAGCCAAACTGGAAACCGCCATCATGACTGTATCTACGGTGGTTCCACAGAAACCCCCGATGCCATTAGCAGAAAACGGCTCTAGAACCGGACACAGCTGCTAAGGATGATGTAGAAATCACAAGAAATATTTCCACCACGTCTTGGACCCAAAGCCACCACACAAAGCTTCCATACATAGCCAAAATTGTGAGTAAATGTTAAACTAGAAACGTGATATATATGGTCACATGTAGACACGACAAAAATAACACGTGGGAGAAATGATCAGAATTCAACAGCACCTACGCCAAATCACTATTTTCCACAAGCGCACACAAGCTGATATCCCTGTATCTAGCTCCTTCACATTAGAAGGCCATAGTAAGAGCGATGTGTAATTTAGGATTTTCATTCCCTGTCATCAGACCCTGATGACCAGATCTCCACATCTTGGAGACAAGCAGAAGAAAGCCATTACACACATCAACTCCACTGTATGGCACCCTTTGACATCAATCATGCAGGGTGAGAATGCCACACAAAAGTCTCCCAGTTTACGTCATAATTAATGTGTAACATTATAGGTAACACTGTATCCAACCTAAGTTCCAATAGGATTAACAAATCTTGAAAGATAAGCCGAGAAGTTTTGCTAAACGCAAAAACTTAACATTGAAAAAACAGGTTACAGTGACCTTGACCATTGACAGGGTTCATATACCTTGAGCAGAATAAATTTCCATACCTTTTCCATACGTTTTCCATACTAAATTTTATAATTTCCCTACCCATTATGTAGCATTGACCGGTCACACTAGTAGTTAATACTAAATCATAAATGGAAAATAGAAAAATTTTCAAGGCAACAACACAAAACTTAAATATTTTAAAATTAATTTGACTGGAAGCAGCTGCTACAATGCTGCCTGAGATGGCGACAACTTCCAGTCAAATTAATTTCAAAATATTCAATCGAATAAGTTTTATATCGAGTCAAACTTTAAGAAAATTTAATTAACCCTTTCAGCGATTAATTCCCATATTTTAAAATTGATTTGATTGGAAGCAGTTGCTGCCTCAGACAGCAATGCCTTTCAGTAAATTTCTTCAAATATTCAACACACTAAGTTTTATATCTTATCAAATCCAAAAAAATATTTTAAGTGAAACATTATTATTTATGACTATACAAAATAGTTAGTTTTTTGGACATTTAAAATAAATTTATTAATTGTTCAATAATTATCTTTATTTTCACCCACACCAGTCACCCAACCAGCCTACAAAATCCGGTGCTACCCACTCTTTATACTTACATTGCCATATAGAAGAATATTTGCACTTTCCAATGATAGCGACGTTTGTTTCACTAAATCTACCATACAAACATTATATACTTATAATTGTGTGGGCGTTACTTTCTTGATGGCTATCTAAACGCAACTGATTCAATGTTTACAAATTCGTAAAAACAATGGCTTCTTGCAATTGACAAGTTCAGACACGTATTACTTCTTCTTCTTTTCGTTCGCTGATCATACCGCCAGTCCTGTAAGTGACTATCGACATGATCATAAGCGTTAAGTGCGTGGATCCATGGTTTATTAGAGTGCGCCATGCGGCCTGGAACCTCCGTCTTCAGCACTCGAGGTTTCTGTCAGGCTTACCTCACCCTTACCTCCCTTAGTCGCCTCTTACGACACGCAGAGGATACGGAAGGTGTATTCTAAGACCCACCTACAGGGCATTAACAGCTCAGTTTAGCACACACCGGGAACCAATCTGATGTTGCCGACCACAAACTCTCACGCAATAACAGTGAGAATTTGCGAGACAGGCGAGAAATTGTGCTTGATGACGTTTTACATGTACACAAGCCGAAGTGTGTTCGCTGTACGGTTAAACATGCAGCTTAGCTTACACCGGGAACCAAATGGCGTGATTGTGTGAGACTAGCGAGAATTCGTGTTTGATGACGATTTATGAGAAAATGTTTACCGGGAGAATTACAATTCCCGATATTTTAATTTTCCATACCTTTTCCATAGCGATTTCACAAAATATTGATTTTCCATACTTTTTCAAGCCTTGGAAAAGGTTTTCTTAATTTGCCATACTTTTTCCAGACTTCCATACCTGCGCACGAACCCTGCATTGACCTTGTGACATCAGTATCATCATACAGCTTCCTAACAGTATAGGCAACCACATAGCCAAGTTTAGTTGCAATAAGGTAACTGATCATGAAATATAAGCTAAACGCAAAAACGTAACATTGTTGACTCCCGACAATGTCAAACTGCCCAATAGTACGCCGCATTGCATTCGGCAGCTCAGTTCACGTAATTTTTAAAATGGCTGCTGTCCCAGCAGGTTTACGGGGTTTATCATATGCTCGATTAACTGGTGATTTACAGCCGGAATCGGCGAGAATGAATAGGGGTGTCGTATTTCTACAACAATTAATGTAACAGCTTTCAAGAGATGCTATTGAATTTTTGCTGGTTAGAGCTTTTCATAATGAAGTGCCATTTACAAAAACTCTGGTGGTGGTTACCGATCGCCGAAGTGTCCTCCCTTTCAATATTATATATAGTACGACAATCTGGAACCCTGTGATCCTCGCCGGCAACTTCGTCAATTCAACGCATAGAACATCATTTTCCATGAATGTATGTGTATGTTCTGTCGGACTAATGGGCTGTCGGACTAATGGGCTGTCAGACTATTGGGTTGTCGCACGCACACTTTGGAGGCACCCGCCAAACAACACATGCATGCATGGAGTTATGCGCTCTCACACAAGCGTTCAGAATTTATGCAATATTACAATATCCATAACATTTTTTTTAAATGTGGGGATAACAATATTATTTGTTCACATTGCTGTGACTGACACTTTCAGACAGGAAAAACTAACTGATATACACACATAATTAACATGTAATATCATAAAAATATACTCACAAATGGCAAAAAGACCCCATTTTGTCCCAAGAAATTTGATGGAAGGAAGAATATAGAATTTTGGATATGTTGTAGAGCCCACCTAATGCTTTATTGTCTGTAAAGCACAAGTTTCTTCCGTCTATCCCACATGGTCATCCTGACAGTTGAATATGGGATCATTTTCAGGTTGGACCAATTTCAAGGGCCTATATGTCAAAAATGTTAAGAACCACATATTTTTTGTTTTATGTATAAACTAACAATTTTCATTTTTAATGTTACCTAGGTTACCAACACCAGCACAAAAATTATTATGCCCTGCATATTCCAAGAGGGTACCTACATGTGACCAAGTACTGAGTTTTATTGGAATTGGTTGTCAGGCTAAGAATTTGCAGAGCCTTGAAAATGCTACAAAATGACAATTGCTTCACATGTGGTGGACCCCCTTGCTGTTCTAGCGTCCATATCTCCAAAAATATTGAGATTTGAGAGCTAAAATTTTGCAGGATTTCCTAAAAACACACTAATAATACAGCAGAGAGAGAATTATGATAATCTGAATCGGTCATGCAACAAGATTTCTGAAAATTGGTTGTCTTGAGACGGAATGACCCTACTACTTTCTTCACCCATTTGATTCCATGCAGATGATAGTTATTACTTTACTGAACACTATTTCTACTAGAGCTGGGCGGTATTGACATTTACATGACGGTATCAGTACCATGAAAAAATACAGCGGTACCACAGTGTGAAGGAAATGTCAATTTCCCTTTCTCCGAGATCTAACAATACTCACCATTCTGTTACTTCTGATATACAGCTGGCCCTGACAGCTGGCTCTAGGACTATAGACTTAGAAAGCTTTACCGACTCCTTGGAACCGGGTACTCGGCTCCCAACTGCTGAGTACCCGTCTACCATAGAGCTCATATTGTTTGCATAGCTACCAAACAAGAGAAATCCATGGCTTGCCTCCGTGGGGCTGGGAGGCTGGGTCCGTAACAGAATGGTGAGTATTGTTAGATCTCGGAGAAAGGGAAATTGACATTTCCTTCATTCTCCTTCGATCAATACTCACCATTCTGTTACTTCTGATATACACCAGATTTGATCAGTAACCTGGTGGGAAGGGGCAAGCCATCAATGCTACTTTTGCCCCTTGGAGAAAGATTTAGACTTAAAACTTGACTAACGGAGACCTAAAAGGACCGTCAAGTTCACGGAACCGAATCACATTCGCGTCACAGCCCCCCACCCTTTTTCCTCCTAAGAAAAGGGAGAGAACTAACGAACATGTATCTCGCCTGAAACACCAATATGCCAAGAGGGTTAACTACTCCCTGCATATCGCTTGTATTAGCCTGGGAATGAGCATGAATATATAAGATGAATGAACATGATACATATACATAATACAAAAAACTCTCACTTGTTGAATTACCTTATGATAACAGGACTTCAGACGTACCGCCTACACCATACACCGGTTCGGCCATCAGTGACACAATCTGGTTGACATCCTCTCGCTTGACCATGCCTGCTTTAGGTTCTTTTCTTACCAAAGTGAAAAAAGGGGAAAAGCAGTGTGGTCACTAACTATCGTTTCAAAACAGCTAAAGCGAGTGGATTGGCTGAGTCTGACACATCCCTCATATAGTAATCCGTAAATGAGGACTCACAGTGCCATTGTGCAACGGCCATGATGTCCTCTAACGGAACACCATTGTAAAGGGCGGTCGAGGCGGCTATTCCTCTAACATCGTGTGCCCTTACGCCCTGCACCTGGTGCCCAGTCGCCATCTCATGAGTAGTCTGAATGCATTCGACCACCCAACGAGAGATAGTATCCATGGATGCGGCGCCATAAGGCTTTTTATGGCAGATCCACAGATGTCTATCGTTCGACCGTAATGAGTCAGTCCGTTTCTTGTACTTAGTCAAAGCACGGACCGGGCACCAGACACTGGCATCACGATCAAACCTGGTTAACTTCGGTATAATGATCGGCTTGCCGGGATATCTCAAAGATTGGTTCTTTGACATAAATTCTGCTCTTGGCAGAAGACGCAGACCTTCTCCAGAAACAATAAATCGGTTCCTCTCTGCCGAAAGCGCATGGATCTCACTGCGCCTTCTAGCTGAGGAAGCTGCCAATAGAAAGACCGCCTTTAGAGTCAAATGCTTTAGACTAGCCGAACGCAACGGTTCGAATGGGTGCTTGGCCAGTACATTAAGCACTAAAGATAGACTCCAGGCTGGAATGACTACCGGTTGTCTCGGGCGGAGATTGCTCATTCCCTTCAACATCACGTTTAACTGGGCCACCTCTGGACTATCCCTGTTGGCTAGACAAGGGATAACTGATGCCAAAGCTGACTTGTATCCAGCAATTGTGACGGGAGCTAGTCCTGTAAAGAACAGCTCACAGAGAAAGTCTGCTATTTGCTGAATAGTGGATTGAAAGGTATCAATACCCTTTTCTTCACACCAGTCTGCAAATCTGTTAACCTTGTTGTTATATGACTTGAAGGTTGACCTCCTTCTCGCAGCCGCGATGAAATCAGCAGCCTGTCGAGAAAAGCCTTCCGACGTGGAACGTTGTTTGACAACATCCACGCAGTCAATTTGAACATTTCGGGACGCTCGTGTAGGAAGCGTCCCTTGGCCTGGGAGATTATGTTCGGAATCTCGGGCAACTGCACAGGATTTTCCACCAGCAGATCTAGAAGATCCGTGAACCACGCCCTGCTCGGCCAATACGGCGCTATTAGCAGGACCAGACACGGTTCCTCCCTGACCTTCACCAATACCTTCGGTAGAAGAATGGTGGGTGGATACGCGTAAGCGTGCATCCCTCTCCAGCTTATCGCCAGAGCGTCTGTATCGACGGCATTTGGATCTGGAATCGGCGAGACATATGTCATGATTTGAGCATTTTCCTTTGTGGCGAACAAGTCCACGTTGGGTTTGCCCCAATGCTCGAAGATCCGTCGTAGAACTGGAGGGTTGAGGGACCATTCTGTTGGCAGGATTCTCTGTCTGCGAGACAAAGCATCCACCAGAATGTTCAATCGGCCAGGAATATGAGCTGCTTTCAAAACAACCGAGTAATTCCTGCACCATTGAATCAAGTGCCACACCCTGATGCACAGGGTGGGCGACCTGGTCCCTCCTTGGCGATTTATATATGATACTACTGTCGAATTGTCCGACCGTATCAATATCACCTTGCCCCTGATCATCGGAAGGAACTCTTCCAACGCCAGTTCCACTGCCATCATTTCCAACAGATTGATATGCAGCTGACTCTCCGGGAGAGTCCATGTGCCCGAGACCTGGTGTTCTCCCAGGCAGGCACCCCACCCTTCCAGCGATGCATCCGTGTAAACGGACAGCTGGGGGTGGGGTAGGTGCAGCGAAACCCCTATTAGGAGATTCTGACGCTGTTTCCACCATAGAAGATGCGATATTATCGGCTCCAAAACTGGCACCAGTTTTGACAGGGGTTCTGTTCTCTGTTTCCACAGAGACATCAGATACAACTGGATAGGTCTTCGCATTAGAGCAGCGTACGGGATAACCTGCTCCATGGAGACCATCATGCCCAGCATCTGAAGGAACCGCCTTGCCTGAATGTGGTTTCCCACTCGAAAACTCCCGAGGATGGCTAACAGAGACACCACTCTGGGCTCTGACGGGTAAACCCTGCCCTCCTCGAGGTCGAATCGCATCCCCAAATAAACGAAATGTTGAGTGGGTGTCAACTCGGATTTCTCCTCGTTGACTATCCAGCCTAGATCTGAAAGTAACTTCAGAGTCAGAGCAGTATCCACGTTCAACCTGGCTGCCGAGTCTGCCTTGAGCAGCCAGTCGTCTATGTAGGTGTGTAGCGCCACGTTCTCTTTTCTGAGAAACGCTGTCACCGCAAGGACCACTCTTGTGAAAACCCCTCGGAGCTGTCGACAGGCCAAACGGGAGAACTGTAAACTCCCATACTTGATTCTGAAACGCAAATCTCAGAAACCTGTGCCAACTCCGATTGATCGGAATGTGGAAATATGCATCTTTCAGATCGATCGATACACACCACATTCCTTTCCTCAATCCCGCCATTACCGACCTCGGTGTTTCCATCTGGAACCGAGGCGTATGGATAAACCAATTTAATGGCCTGAGATTGAGTATGGGTCTCCATCCCCCCGTGCTCTTGGGGACAAGGAACATGTTTGAATAGAAGCCTGGAGTGTTCCGGTTTGCTGGTTTTATTGCTCCCTTCAGAAGCAAACCCGACACTTCCTTTTGAACGGCTTCTAGCTTGTCTGGCTCCCTTGGTACGGGTGTCCAGACTGGTGCCAAAGACAGATTTTGTGGCGGAAAGTCCCACCACTCCGGCATGTAACCCTGGGATAACCATCCCAGGACCAGACTGTCTGACGTCACACCTCGCCAAACCTCGACGAAACGCATGAGCCTTCCACCCACCATAGACGCCTCGACGTCTAACGGGGTTGTCCGGCTCGCAGTCCGCCCCCCCCCCCCTTTCTTAACGAGAGAGAGTGAGAACCATTTCGTTCTAGGTACGACGGGTATAACTGGCACCGCTGTTCCTGTCGCACAGGTGCGGTCCAGGCGGATATGAAGGGAGCTTGCGTACCCTCAGGTACGCTTCGGCCCCTTCTGTCCGCCCTTTGAGGCCTTACCCTTACCCTTCCCCTTGCCCTTACCACCTCTAGGGCGGTCAGGAGCAACATTGGGGAGGGTAGGCGCCTCTACAGCCTTCCTGGGTTTCTTCGCCGGCGGCGGCTCCGAGAACCCAGCCGAAACAGACGTCGCAATAGGCCTGGCTTTCGCCTTGCCCTTATGCTTTTTCTGTTTCTTTGAAGGCTGTCCGGTTAGCGGCTTGCCCACAGCCCCTAGTGCGTGCGCTTGCCGCACCAGCTCTAGCTGGAGATTTACCGCTAACCGATTCTGCGCAATACTGGCGGTGTCCTCTAAGATGGCCCGCGCTTGGCCACCAAAGATGCTAGGCCCTGTCAGGGGCGTCCCAAGAAGACGCTCCCTGACTGCCGTAGCCGGACGCATATGGTCAATGACCATTTGCCTCCTGGACTTCGTCACACGCGCTTGCACCCTTGCCAATGCGTCCATTGACAGCACCAAGCCGTCATTAACGCACGATAGCGCCACAGGTGGCACAGGGTGGCCTGCCCCCGCTTCAGCCCACACCGACTGAAGTAGACGATAGGAGTGATTGACAGCGCTCATGGCTGCCCTCACACCCTCATCGCATAGGGCCAGGACTTCTTCCTGGTGTACCTGGGCCTTATCCACTAGTGCCGGACCGGGACCACCCGACCCGGCACTCTGGACGCCCAGTACCCATCGGTCATCCTCCGTGACCGACGGGACTACACCATACCTGTCGTATTCACCCCGCGGAATACGGCACCTTGCCCGCACCTCCCTGGAGGCCGCAGGGAGCTGACCCTTGGTCATTAGTTGTTTACTATAAATAGCATCCAACAAATCAATGAACCGTGGATCCAGTCCCACTGACTGGATCCGGGCCGCGGGCAAAATCCCCGTCCTAATCGACGCAACCGACGGACGGGGCGCATCTTCATCGGCCGTGGCCGAAACCACAGACGGGTCAACTCTGGCTAGCCACGCCAGAGCATCAGACCAATCTAACTCCGAAGAAGATACCCCCGCAAACACGTCACCCGTTGACATGCTTACGGGTCTGCCAGCCATGGCCTCCCGGCCAGGAGCCACAGCTGACACGCCAGGCACTCCGCTACCACATGGTTCCGCCGCCACCCCATGAAACACTCCGGTCCATGGGGTAGGTCCGCACGGAAAACCGTACGGACCCGTAACCGTCGCGGAACCATAGCCGGCCACGGGCGCCAACGGCACCCCATGTCCGGCTGCCGGACCAGGCGAGATAGGTGAGTACCACGCCTGGCCCGGCACACCGGTTCCCCTGACGGCTGGTGACAAACCAAGCCGCGCGGAACCGGTGCACGGTAACGGATTGGCCTCAGCCGCAGGCGGAGCCGCTGACCTGGCTTGCGCCAAACCAGACAAATGGAGGCCGGTTCCGTCCAGGACGGAATCAACCTCCATATTCTCCACCTGCGGCTTCACGGGCCGCAGCAACCTCTCCTCCTCGGCCTCATCGTCTTCAGACTCCGAAGAGCCGTCACTAGACGAATAAACTGTGGAGCCGTCCTGGCGGACGGCTCCCACACCTGACGGACCGGCCACCGCTACTGGACCACCCGGAGGTGGCCGCAGAGAGACAGAACCCGTCTGGCCGAAGCCAGACGGACCCGCCAGGGGGCCGTACGAGACGGCCCCCTCGGTAACCAGTCCAGAATCCTGTCCGAAGACAGGATCCGTACCAGGCATGGGGAGAAACTGCCCCCCAACCTTTGGTAGCAGGGACGACACCAGCGTGGGCAGAACGCTATGCAGAAAACCCTGCATAGCCGGACCAAACCACGCCGGCGGTGCCATCTCCGCCACCTCCAGCTGGGGACGTGGAGCACCCCCACCGGCCGAACCGGGCGCTCCACGATTTCCTCTCGGACCGCCTGACCCCGCGTCAGACCCAGCCAAGTCCTTCTGGGCAAGGAACTTAACCATCGTTTCGACGGACCACACTGCACAAACATTACACCTATGATCTATATTACACAGGGCACACCTAAAACAGACATGGTCCTTGAACATTACACGGACAAACTTATGGCAGTCGTCACATGATGGCGGGGCTGGCTTGGCCTATAAAATAAGCACAAACCTACAATAAACAAGCGGAACGAGACACGGATGGAAGGCAGACAATTAATTTTCAAATATTTTGACTCATAAATTAACCGTAACCTCCCGCACCCCACCCCGCCACGTTACAACAACGATCGCATTGATTATGACGACAAGAACGCGGCGGGCACAACACACCCATAATAGATCCTACAGGATGTGTAACGGCTCCAGGAATCATATCGCATAGCATTCAGGGTATATTTACTAATCAATATAAATTATACTCCTAACGAACGCAGCACGATATGTGAAGAAAACAACAAAATGTATAACAACTGCTGTCTCACACGGTAAAACCGCAGACCCCGCATCTACTCAAGAATTTTGAAACCACCGATCATTGCAAACCGATCGTGATCGCACGTAAACTTGATCATTCTAAAGTTTCCGGTACCATTTTTTAGTACGCAGCACCCAGAACAAGATGCGCGAATTAATGAAAAAAATTTTCTTCACATAAACATCCGAGCGACCGGGTGTGACGTCACCCGCTCGGATTCTACGGAGAACGACGTCAGCCGATATTCGTGTTAGAAATACCGTAGCAAACACCTATTTTCATATCTGCCGATCGCCTGTTGGGGTTTAAAGAAGGCGATCGTCTGGCATATATCGTTGCTAGCACACGTCCCAGATTCTATGGGGTTAGAAATTGGAACATGCGACACAACGAAATTTAGAGACCTAAGTCTTTTAACTATGGATATAAAGAACAATACAACCTGGTTGTCTTGGGCGGTATTCTCCATAGTCCTTAGTTATCCTTTCAGAACACACAAACTATCACTGATTAAAGACTTAGATTCTTTTAAAAAACACTAAAATCCTTAATGCGAAAAGCATGTATTGCACTTGTTGCTATGCAAACAAGAATGAGCTCTATGGTAAACGGGTACTCGGCAGTGGGGAGCCGGGTACCCGGTTCCCAGGAGTCGGTAAAGCTTTCTAAGTCTATAATCCTAGAGCCGCTGTCAGGGCCAGCTGTATATCAGAAGTAACAGAATGGTGAGTATTGATCGAAGGAGAATGGTGAGTATTGTTAGATCTCGGAGAAAGGGAAATTGACATTTCCTTCATTCTCCTTCGATCAATACTCACCATTCTGTTACTTCTGATATACACCAGATTTGATCAGTAACCTGGTGGGAAGGGGCAAGCCATCAATGCTACTTTTGCCCCTTGGAGAAAGATTTAGACGTAAAACTTGACTAACGGAGACCTAAAAGGACCGTCAAGTTAACGGAACCGAATCACATTCGCATCACTGCACCCCCCCACCCCCTTTTTTCTCCTAAGAAAAGGGAGAGAACTCACGAACATGTATCTCGCCTGAAACACAAATATGCCAAGAGGGTTAACTGCTCCTTGCATATCCACATGTATTAGCCTGGGAATGAGCATGAATATATAAGATGAATGAACATGATATATAGACATAATACAAAAAACTCTCACTTGAATTACCTTATGATAATTGGACTTCAGACGTACCGCCTCCAACCATTCACTGGTCCAGCCATCAGTGACACAATCTGGTTGTCATCCTCTCGCTCGACCATACCTGCTTTAGATTCTTTTCTTACCAAAGTGAAAAAAGGGTGAAGAGCAGTGTGGTCACTTAACTATCGTCTCAAAACAGCTAAAGCGAGTGTATTGGCTGAGTATGACACATCCCTCATATAGTAATCCGTAAATGAGGACTCACAGTGCCATTGTGCAATGGCCATGATGTCCTCTAACGGAACACCACTGTAAAGGGCGGTCGAGGCAGCTATTCCTCTAACATTGTGTGCCCTTGCGCCCAGTCGCCATCTCATGAGTAGTCTAATTGCATCCGACTACCCAACGAGAGATAGTATCCATGGATGTGGCGCCATAAGGCTTCTTATGGCAGATCCACAGATCTCTATCGTTCGACCGTAACGAGTCAGTCCGTTTCCTGTACTTAGTCAAAGCACGGACCGGACACCAGACACTGGCATCACGATCAAACCTTGTTAACTTCGGTATTATGATCGGTTTGCCGGGATATCTCAAAGATTGATTCTTTGACATAAACTCTGCTCTTGGCAGAAGACGCAGACCCTCTCCGGAGACAATAAATCGGTCCCTCTCTGCCGAAAGCGCATGGATCTCACTGCGCCTTCTAGCTGAGGAAGCTGCCAATAGAAAAACCGCCTTTAGAGTCAAATGCTTTAGACTAGCCGAACGCCACGGTTCGAAAGGGTGCTTGGCCAGTACATTAAGCACTAAAGATAGACTCCAGGCTGGAATGACTACCGGTTGTCTCGGTCAGAGATTGCTCATTCCCTTCACCATCACATTTAACTGGGCCACCTCTGGACTATCCCTGTTGGCTAGACACGGGATAACTGATGCCAAAGCTGACTTGTATCCAGCAATTGTGACGGGAGCTAGTCCTGAAAAGAACAGCTCACAGAGAAAGTCTGCTATTTGCTGAATAGTGGATTGAAAGGTATCAATACCATTTTCTTCACACCAGTCTGCCAATCTGTTAACCTTGTTGTTATATGACTTGAAGGTTGACCTCATTCTCGCAGCCGCGATGAAATCAGCAGCTTGTCGAGAAAAGCCTTCCGACGTGGAACGTTGTTTGATAACATCCACGCAGTCAATTTGAACATTTCGGGACGCTCGTGTAGGAAGCGTCCCTTGGCCTGGGAGATTATGTTCGGAATCTCGGGCAACTGCACCAGCAGATCTAGCAGATCCGTGAACCACGCCCTGCTGGGCCAATACGGCGCTATTAGCAGGACCAGACACGGTTCCTCCCTGATCTTCACCAATACCTTTGGCAGAAGAATGGTGGGTGGGTACGCGTAAGCGTGCATCCCTCTCCAGCTTATTGCCAGAGCGTCTGTATCGACGGCATTTGGATCTGGAATCGGCGAGACATAAGTCATGATTTGAGCATTTTCCCTTGTGGCGAACAAGTCCACGTTGGGTTTGCCCCAATGCTCGAAGATCCTTCGTAGAACTGGAGGGTTGAGGGACCATTCTGTTGGCAGAATTCTCTGTCTGCGAGACAAAGCATCCGCCAGAATGTTCAATCGCCCAGGAATGTGAGTTGCTTTCAAAACAACCGAGTAATTCCTGCACCATTGAATCAAGTGCCACACTTTGATATACAGTGTGGGTGACCTGGTCCCGCCGTGGCAATTTATGTATGATACTACCGTTGAATTGTCAGACCGTATCAATATCACCTTGCACCTGATCATCGGAAGAAACTCTTCCAACGCCAGTTCTACTGCCATCATTTCCAACAGATTGATATGCAGCTGGCTCTCCTGGAGAGTCCATGTGCCCGAGACCTGGTGTTCTCCCAGGCAGGCCCCCCACCCCTCCAGCAATTCATCCGTGTACACGGACAGCTGGGGGTGGGGTAGGTGCAGCGAAACCCCTACTAGGAGATTCTGACGCCTTTTCCACCATACAAGATGCGACATTATCGGCTCCAAAACTGGCACCAGTTTTGACAGGGGTTCTGTTCTCTGTTTCCACAGAGACATCAGATACAACTGGATAGGTCTGCGCATTAGAGCAGCGTACGGGATCACCTGCTCCATGGAGACCATCATGCCCAGCATCTGAATGCCTCGCCTGAATGTGGTTTCCCACTCGAAAACTCTTGAGGATGGCTAACAGAGACACCACTCTGGGCTCTGACGGGTAAACCCTGCCCTCCTCGAGATCGAATCGCATCCCCAAATAAATGAAATGTTGCGTGGGTGTCAACTCGGATTTCTCCTTGTTGACTATCCAGCCTAGATCTGAAAGTAGCTTCAGAGTCAGAGCAGTATCCACGTTCAACCTGGCTGCCGAGTCTGCCTTGATCAGCCAGTTGTTTATGTAGGTGTGTAGCGCCACGTTCTCTTTTCTGAGAAACGCTGTCACCGCAAGGACCACTCTTGTGAAAACCCTTGGAGCTGTCGACAGGCCAAACGGGAGAACAATAAACTCCCATACTTGATTCTAAAACGCAAATCTCAGAAACCTGTGACAACTCCTGTTCATTGGAATGTGGAAATATGCATCTTTCAGATCGATCGACACACACCACATTCCTTTCCTCAATCCCGCCATTACCGACCTCGGCGTTTCCATCTGGAACCGAGGCGTATGGATAAACCAATTTAATGGCCTGAGATTGAGTACGGGTCTCCATCCCCTTGTGCTCTTGGGGACAAGGAACATATTTGAATAGAAGCCTGGAGTGTTCTGGTTCGCTGGTTTTATTGCTCCCTTCAGAAGCAAACCCGACACTTCGTTTTGAACGGCTTCTAACTTGTCTGGTTCCCTTGGTATGGGTGTCCAGACAGGTGCCAAAGACAGATTCTGCGGCGGTCAAGAACCATTTGCCTCCTGGACTTTGTCACACGCGCCTGCACCCTTGCCAGCGCGTTCATAGACAGCACCAAGCCGTCATTGACGCACGAAAGCGCCACAGGTGGCACAGGGTGGTCTGCCCCCCCCTCTTCAGCCCACACCGACTGAAGAAGGCGATACGAATGGTTGACAGCACTCATAGCTGCCCTCACACCCTCATCGCATAGGGACAGGACTTCATCCTGGTGTGCCTGGGACTTGTCCACAAGTGCCGGACCGGGGCCACCCGCTCCAGCACTCTGAACACCCAGAACCCATCGGTCATCCTCGGTGGTACCACACCATACCTGTCGTATTCCACCAGTCCATGGGGTAGGCCTGCACGGAAAACCGTGCGGACCCATAGCAGACACGGAACCGTGGCCAGACACGGGCACCAACGGCACCCCACGTCTGACCGCCGGAACAGGCGAGATAGGTGAGTACCACGCCTGGCCCGGCACACCCGTCACCTGGCGTCAAACCAACCGTCACGGGACCGGTGCCTGGTACCAGATTGGCCTCAACCACAGGCGGAGCCGCTGCCCTGGCTTGCGCCAAGCCAGACAGATGGAGGACGGTTCCGTCCAGGACGGAATCGACCTCCATATTCTCCACCCGTGGCATCACAGGCCGCAGCACCCTCTCCTCCTCGTCTTCAGACTCCGAAGAGTCGTCACTAGACAAGGAAACCGTGGAGCCATCCTGCTGGATGGCTCCCATGCCAGACGGACCGGCCACCGCTACTGGACCACCCGGAGGTGGCCGCAGAGAGACAGAAGCCGTCAGGCCAGAGCCCAACGGGACTGCCAGGGGGTCGTACGAGACGGCTCCCTCGGTGACCAGTCCAGAACCCTGTCCAAGGACAGGGTCCATACCAAGCATGGGGAGAAACTGCCCCCCAACCTTCGGCAGCAGGGACGACACCAGCGTGGGCAGAACGCTATGCAGAAAACCCTGCATAGCCGGACCGAACCACGCCGGCGGTGCCATCTCCGCCACCTCCAGCTGGGGAAGTGGAGCGCCCACACCGGACGCTCCACGATTTAACTTCGAACCGCCTGACCCCGCGTCAGACCCAGCCACATCCTTCTGGGCAAGGAACTTTAACATCATATCCGCGGACCACACTGCACACACATTACACTTACTATCAAGGTTACATGGAGTACATCTAAAGCAGACATGGTCCTTAAAAAGGACCCGTACGAACTTGTGGCACTCGTCACATGATGGCGGGACTGGCTTGGCCTATAAATAAGCACAAACCTACAATAAGCAAGCGGAACGAGACACGGATGGAAGGCAGACAATTAATTTTCAAATAATTTGACCATAAATTAACTGTAAACCCTCCCGCACCCCACCCCGCAACATTACAGCAAAGATCGCATTGATTATGACGACAAGAACGAAGCGGGCATAAATACACCCATAATTGATCCTCCAGGATGTATAAGGGAACCAGCATAGCATTCGGGGTATATTTACCAATCAATATAAATTATACTCCTAACGAAAGCCAAAACGATATGTGAAGAAACAACAAAATGTAAACAAACTGCTGTAGCATGGTAAAACCACAGACCACACATCTAATCAAGAATTTTGAAACCACCGATCATTGCAAACAGATCGTGATAACACGCAAAACTTGAACATTACAAAGTTTTCTGGTACCATATTTAGTACGCAGCACCCAGAACAAGATGCACGAATTAATGAAAAATTTTCTTCACATAAACATCTGAGCACCATGGGTGTGACGTCACCCGCTCGGATCTTACGGAGAACGACGTGAGCCGATATTCATATTACAAATACTGTAGCAAACACCTATTTTCATATCTGCCGATCGCCTGTTGGGGTTTAAAGAAGGCGATCATCCGGCATATCTCTTTGTTAACACATGTCCCAGATTCTTTGGGGTCAGAAATTGGAACATATGACACAACGACATTTAGAGACCTAAGTCTTTTAACTATGGAATAATAAGGAAATATACGACCTGGTTATCCTCGGCGGTATCCATATTATCCAATTATCCTTGCAAGAGAATCACTAGCTATCACAATCACAGACAAAAAGACTTATAGCTCTTGTTGCTATGCAAACAAGAATGAACTCTATGGTAGACGGGTACTCGGCAGTTGGGAGCCGAGTACTCGGTTCCAAGGAGTCAGTAAAGCTTTCTAAGTCTATAGTCCTAGAGCCAGCTGTCAGGGCCAGCTGTATATCAGAAGTAACGGAATGGTGAGTATTGATCGAAGGAGAATACCGTCATCTGAGCTTGAGGCATGCCACGAAGTTAGAACAATTTTTCCCATTTCCTTTTCACTTCCATCTTCAATCAATGGTAAATATAGGTAAAATAAATAAATCGGCTTCCTGATTTAGAGAAGAAAAACATAGCTATTGCGAGTGTTTAGTTTCACAATTTTATTAGGTCAAAATTTTTATTGACGTAATATCATTCACAGGAATATCGGTCAAAGGGTGTGGTCGACTCGCTAACTATAACCCACTGTTTGAGACATTGGGGTGTACTGTTTTCAATCTGGATTGTTCTTGCTATTAATGCGTGAGACCAGCAAACGGTTAATTTTATTTTGGCAGTCGAGCGCTTTGGTAAACAGAGTCCAGACTAAATCCGTGAGTATTTAAATGGGGCAAGTGTTGTACTCTTTTATTTCTGTTGGAGTCATATAGTCTGTTACTCGCGAAAACAGGCCTATACACATACATATAACATGACATTGAACATAGCCGATTCCAAAGCTTCTGATAATTACCGAGTACCCGATGTACAGACTCGTTACTCGCCATGCTTCACGTGAACAATGCGTGTAAAACGCTATCTCCGCGAACTTCCAACGTGTAGCCAGTTGAAAAATTAATTACAAAAACTAAAACACTATAATTTTTAAGTGTCGTTACTTAAACTGGATTTAATCCGTAAAGAAATTTCTTAAAACAAGTCAGAAAAATAAAAAATAATGACTTCAACACTGCTCGTTGTTAATAAATTAGCACGTGATCAAAACGGCGCGAGCAAATACTATGTTTTAGTAAATTTTCATTGATAAATTCAGTATAGTAATGTATTTTCCCACGGTCTAGTTCATGAACAACCAATCAGATACGTCTTTGCAAGATTGCTGTTGTGTTTGAATAGCACGCAGTTTGATTGTTATTTTGTTATTCTAGCGTGTTTGTTCGGTGACAAAATGCTTGGAGTAATAAACGGGAATAGGAAATATATTATAGTTTAATTACTACCGGAGGACGGCCAGAGAATGAGTTTAGATGTTTTAAATAAAGCAATTTTACCGTGAGACTTTCAAGACGTACGTTTGACATACAATTCTGCTTGTCATTATTTTGTAATTGACATCTTGATGTTTGTTTTTACAACGACCCTTTCACATCAACTCGGCTAATAGTTATGGATGCCTGTATTTTTGGCACTATTAGCACCTATTTACCCTTGGTCAAACATTATGGACGTTATTCACGGTATTTAAAAATGTCAACGGTCACGGTATCGGTTCACGGTATACCGTCCTCACAGTACTACCGTCAGACTGCCCAGCTCTAATTTCTACCATCTTGATAAATAATTTTAACACAATTTAGATATCTTGGTTCTAGCTTAAATATTTGAAGTCATTTTAACTAATTTGTATAATTTTAAAGATGGCATGATTTCACAGAGATGAAAACCTGTTTCCAGGGAATGCAGAAGGAAATAAGTTCAAGATCAGCGGCTTTGATTGAATAAAAGAGGTACAAAGCTCACATAGGATAAAAAGGTTAATTGGTCCCTGGTCAGAGAGAATTGAGTTAATTCAATAATGTATTACGTTCATAGCATTTATCAGATCTTTATTTTGTCAATTTAGAGAGCAAGAGATTACTTTTGAAAATTTACCACTGGAATTACTGGCTTAGTTATCCAGCTAGCCACTCTAGTGGTACATTTTCAAAAATAGTCTTCCATTGCTCCGCCAATGGACATTTCTAAAACTCATTGCAGAAGGTGTTTTGGCTGGCTTAGGTGTTAAATGGTTATGGACTAACTCGCTCAACACTGAATTATCAGTATCTCAAATTCTAGTCTTCAAACCAAACATATAAACTATGTTGCTAAAATTAATTTTAATAGAAACTGTTGCAGCCATAGGAGACAAAAGTATTCAGTCAAATTAATTTTAAAATATTCAATAAAGCATCTAATCAATTTCATCAACCTGCATATAGAATGAAATGTGGTGAATGGTATCATATAGATCACTTAGGATGAAATGCATTAAGGGCATATAAAGAGCAAGGTATAATTTACAGATATTACATGTACATTTTATAGCCAACAATGTTCAGTAAAGCTATGACAAATATGACTGGGATTTAATTGGAATTTATCAATTCTGGTCAAGTCAAATTATCAATTCCAAATCCAATTCTGGTGTCTTAAAATTGATCAATTCCAATTCCTGAGTCTTCAGATTGATCAATTCCAATTCCGGAATAAACCTTACCCACATTGACGTCATTACGCCAGGATTCCACTAAATCGATGCTCAGAGCAAAACTGCTGGTTGGTAACGCCGCCAACAAGCAGCTGATCCGCCTTGAATTATTATTGTACTAAAATACACCGCAATATAAACCACTCCTATGATAAACTAAAACCACTATATTAATTAAGTCATACATTATTGGAAAGTGCATTCAATTGTCTAAACATTCATGCATTATGTTTTATACTTTTGTAAAGTTTTCACTGGGTTATTTGCGTATATAAAATATACCATTATACCTAGATTCATTAAATCATGTGGCCAATAGGGGGTATTTTAAAATCACAATAAACCTCATTAAATTTTACAAAAATATAAAAATGAATACAGAAATGTACAGAAAATTGGCTTAGCTTTCCAATGATGTATGACTTCAATAATATTATGAAATTAGTTCTTCATATGCACTGTTTAAAGTGCATTGTATCAGATTCCAATTCATAGAATCTCGATGATGTCCTCACAATAAATTTTCCCATAATACCTTGGGAGCGACGCCATTTTTGGAGGGCTAATTTAACATTACGAGCAATGAGCCGTGATTGGCGTGAAACCTTAATTACATTTTTTTACTATCTTGCAAAATTCATTTGTGGGTCATTCCATCTCAAATCAGCAAGTGGTCCCCACCTGACCATCTCAGAATTGCTTAATATTTTGTTTACAGCTACCTACACACATTTTAGGCGACTATACAAAATTATAGAGTGCAGTTTTACATACTTTTCAAAATATTGCAGTCTGAATAACATAGGGGTGGCGAAAATGTTACAGGGTTTTCGCACATATTATTTTTTCCACAACTTTCAAGTCCTAATATCTCCCTTATTATACATGCTAGCCATCTGAAATTTTTTTCATTAATTCACTGCTATGTGTCTTACTGGAAAATGCAAAGAAATGCCAAATACCTTTATAAATCTTTATTTAATACTTTACCAAAAATGGCAAAATAATCTTCGACATTGTGCATTTTGCAACTTTTATCTGAGAATAAAACACAAACTGTCTGCAGTTAGGGCTTGCCTTTTCACATGCTTTATGTATCCATATAGATGAACATGCACAGGTGTTTGTAACCTCCTAAGTTTATAACTTTTAGAGATATGACTTGTTGAAAACAAGAAAATCTTCACGCATGTCAAGTTTCAGCTGCAAATATTATTAAGAGGGACAGGTGGCACACACTATTGCTATATATCAAAAGAAAGCATATGGTCTAGGCTTTAATTTGATACCTAGAACAACTTGCCCCTATGATTATTTCAGTGTGATACTAATTTAACAAAATAGGGTTATTTTGTCAATTCGCGAATGGCTATCATCCTAGACTTAATTCTGTAAAATAAATTTAAATATTACTTTAAAATGTTTAAGAAACAGGGTGATATATCTAATGAGACATGTTGCTAATATATCTTATTTTTACATTAATATTTATATTTAATACATGTAGATACGCACACAGTGTATATGAACATAATATAGCTTAGCAATTATGTACATATCTACTGACTAGAAAATTTCAAGAAATAAAATTTTACCTAATTTTCTTGTGTCAGTGTTATATTTTCATACCGGCAGCCCACTTACCAAGGAAACTCAATTTAAATCAAACTATTAACTGTCTGGTCATTAATATTTTCTTGTTTGTTTTTCAGATTGAGTGACTATGGCATCTAAGATGGCTGCCTGTACTATTGGCATGAACTGCAAAGATGACTGTCATAAACTGACTTACTGCAAAAAGACAGGCTTTGTGAAAATATGTGATTTATCACTTCAAGATAAAGACCTTATGTTTAAACGTTGTGACTTACCACAGAATGTGACAGTAACTCAACAAAGTACAGTATGCTTGCATCATAAAAAGTTGTACCTAGACAAATATGAATTCTTAGAAAAGAAGTGCTGTGATCCATATTCTGTTCATGGTCAGCCAGTCAGAGGAAACTTACGTACCTTGAATACCACTGCAACTGAGAAACTAAATAAAACCACAGGGAATAACATTAAACCCGGTCAAAAGTTATGTCCAAAGTGTATGATAAAATTTTCATTGGATACTAAACCTGTTGCAGAACTTACAGATGATGATAATTTAGAAAGTGATTCATATGACACAGATCAGAGTGATGGCAAGCATGCAAGTCAACTAAATACCAGCATAACCTCACTTGGATGCTCTCCCCTCAAAATAAAGGTCAGCCAGAGAGATATGGTTGGTTATGGTAAACGCAAACTAGCCCAAGCAGAGACTGCCATGAAATATCAGCTTGCCAAAAATTTGAAAGTAGAGCCAGATGATTTTGTAAAGAAGACACCAGTTTGTCAGCAATGTACAGATCTTAAAGAACTTATTTTATGTATGAAGCAAAAATGTAGTGTGTCAAATAGACAAAAGCAAATACAAATACTGACAATGGCACCTCCAAGCTGGTCACTTGAGAAGACTGCTACAGAATTTAATGTGACAAAGTATGTGGTTAGGAAAGCCAGAGAGTTAAAAAAACAACATGGCATTCTTGCGGAACCCTCAACCAAGAAGGGAAATGAATTAACAGAAGATGTCAAGAAACAAGTGACCGTGTTTTATGAAAGTGATGAATACTCTCGTTTGTGCCCTGGAAAAAAGGACTACCTTTCAATAAAAATTGATGGAAATCGTATACACAAACAAAAGCGCCTGCTCTTAGAAAATTTGAATGAACTGTACGTAGCATTTAAACAAAAGTATGAATCCTGCAAAATAGGGTTTTTCAAATTATGTGAACTGCGCCCACCATGGTGTATAACAGTTGGGGCCAGAGGCACCCATTCTGTGTGCATCTGTGAGATCCACCAAAACGTGAAACTTTTGTTAGCTGCAGTTGGTGAACTAAAACTGGAATACACTTCATTAATGTCGCTTGTTGTTTGTGACATTCATTCCAGAGACTATGATACACCGCTGTAGCCAGTGCCCAGGAAAAGATGCCCTGCATACACATATAACAGAGCTTATCCACAATCAAATGGAAATGGATGAAGATGATGTCATTAATTTTAAACAGTGGGGGCATACTGATCGGACTTCCATTGTTACTAGACAGGAATGTGTGCCAGACTTCATCAATCTGCTGTGTGACCAACTTGATAATCTGACAACCCACCATTACATTGCGAAAGCACAAGCTGCATACCTTTCTAGCTGCAAAGAGACATTACATGAACATGATAATACAATGTTAGTATTGTTAGACTTTGCAGAGAATTACTCCTTTATAATTCAGGATTCCATTCAAGGATTTTATTGGGATAACAAGCAAGCAACGTTGCATCCGTTTGCTGTTTATTACTCCAAAGACGGCATGCTGTGTAAGCCTTTATCTCTGTGTGTAATCAGTGATTGTATGCAACATGACACAGTAAGTGTGTATGCGTTCATTAATGTTGTGGTAAAATACCTTAAAGAAATGCTGCCTCATGTTGAGCATGTAAAGTACTTTAGTGATGGATGCGGAGGACAATATAAAAACTATAAGAATTTCCGCAACCTGTGTCTACATTCACAAGATTTTGGTTTATCAGCCGAGTGGCATTTCTTTGCAACAAGCCACGGTAAAAGTGTTTGTGATGGAATTGGAGGAACAGTTAAGAGACTTGCTGCAAGAAGCAGCCTGCAACACACCACAGACAATCATATTCTTACACCGGTAGAATTATATGAGTGGTCACAATCTAATGTTCATGGTATCACTTTCTTTTATGTATCACTCACTGATGTGGAACAGCATCGCCCTAGTCTACTAAAGCGTTTCGCAAATGCAGGTACGATTCCTGGAACAAGGAGCCATCACTGCTTCATTCCCACAAGTACTAGTGAGTTACGCATTAGCAGAATATCTGCTGATGAAAACGGTGCCAGTATGAAAGTGAGCGTCTCAGGCACAGAAACGTCTCTAAACTTTCAACCAGGACAGTATGTAGCCATGGTTTATGATCAGAACTGGTATCTTGGAAACATTGTAGAGATATCGGAGGAGCATCAAGATCTTCTGATTAACTTCATGCAGCCAAAAGGTCCAGCAAGATCATTTTCTTGGCCACGAAGACGAGATGAATGTGCTGTTCCAATTGATCATATTCTCTGTGCAGTGACAAACCTTACCACAATAACTGGTCGTCAGTATAAGTTGGATCAGGACACAATGACACAAATTACAGAGTGTTTCAGAACATTTTCTGCTACCAAGTTTCTGTCGTAAATAACTTCCGTTACATGTAAGCAACTGTACTATGCTAGTATGCTGACTACCTCCTTGTACATAGTTAGCAACAGAAAGAGAAAGCCTAAACATGATTGATTGACACAAATTACAGAGTGTTTCAGAACATTTTCTGCTACCAAGTTTCTGTCGTAAATAACTTCCGTTACATGTAAGCAACTGTACTATGCTAGTATGCTGACTACCTCCTTGTACATAGTTAGCAACAGAAAGAGAAAGCCTAAACATGATTGATATACAAGATACAATTACATATAATTTAGTGAAGTTACCTTAATGCAGCTTTAATCCTGAGCACACTAGCATTAACATTCTCTTGTTTTTGGCATTAACAGATTTGGAAAACAATTTCCTTAGATGATGATGATGTTTAAGGCAGCAGCATCTTCTGAGAAAGTTGTTTACAAAAGTGGCATCAATTTAACCTTGTTTTAAATTGGAGATTTTTGAAAATTTTGACATTAGTGCTAAAGATTTATATGGAAGCAGTGTTACATACTTATTACTTTAAATTTGTTCTTGAATATTCAATCCACTTTGAAGTATTTCCGAAGTAATTACTGAGTTATGCATAATTAATCAATCGCGAATTGACAAAATAACCCTATTTTGTTAAATTAATATCACACTGAAATAATCATAGGGGCAAGTTGTTCTAGGTATCAAATTAAAGCTTAGACCATATGCTTTCTTTTGATATATAGCAATAGTGTGTGCCACCTGTCCCTCTTAATAATATTTGCAGCTGAAACTTGACATGCGTGAAGATTTTCTTGTTTTCAACAAGTCATATCTCTAAAAGTTATAAACTTAGAAGGTTACAAACACCTGTGCATGTTCATCTATATGGATACATAAAGCATGTGAAAAGGCAAGCCCTAACTGCAGACAGTTTGTGCTTTATTCTCAGATAAAAGTTGCAAAATGCACAATGTCGAAGATTATTTTGCCATTTTTGGTAAAGTATTAAATAAAGATTTATAAAGGTATTTGGCATTTCTTTGCATTTTCCAGTAAGACACGTGGCAGTGAATTAATGATAAAAATTTCAGATGGCTAGCATGTATAATAAGGGAGATATTAGGACTTGAAAGTTGCAGAAAAAATAACATGTGCGGGAAATCCTGTAACATTTTCGCCACCCCTATGTTACTCAAACTGCAATATTTTTAAAAGTATGTAAAACTGGACTCTATAATTTTGTATAATCACCTAAAATATGTGTAGGTAGCTGTAAACAAAATATTAAGCAATTCTCAGATGGTCAGGTGGGGACATTTCTGGAAATTTGCTGATTTGACACGGAATGATGCTTTCTGATACTGGGCGGAGTTTTTAAGGATTTTCAGATACAGGATTTTATGGCTTGACCTTCGTGTAAAATGTAAACAATTCATTACTATCGACAGTGCACTTTAGCATGTAGTAAAGTTGGCCTAACTTTAATGGACGCCGATCACAAAATGCCCAGATGTGCGAAACTATGAATAGTAAAGTAATGCTGTTTGTGAGTCGGCGATAGCCGTTACCAGCCAGAAGTGGAATGCACAATGCATTCTGGGAAGGTATTTCCCCAAAATACGCTAATGTGGGAACGGTCTATTGGACCGTATCGGAATTTACCCCAACTGCGCCATCATCAACAAAAAAACTTCAGGGATTCTCGCAGTGGTAACTTTCGCCTTCTACTAATCTAACGCTATAATAATGCGAAAAATGACGATTAACAAAATTAGAGAATCTTGACAGGAAATTAAATCTTCATCTTGACCTTTCAGCTTTAATGTTTACTTCCGTAAACTTTAGTTTCCTCACACGTGTAACAAACATTTCACTGATTACTTCATTCAGATTTGACACACTCACCTGTCCAATCGCATCCTTTAGATTTTCGGTAACATTTTTGTTCTTGGCCGTTTCCTTCGCTTTATCGGCACTTAAACCGATGCCGGTAAACAAGGAAATAACATTTTCGTTCGACATACTTCTTCTTGTTTTCTCCCAATTGTAAATTCCTCCTTGAATAGCAAAACCGTATATAATTTGTTGAAAGTACAATTCATGCAGTATAATATTACGTTATTATTTAATTGAGCAAAAACAAAGGCTCGTTACAGACTTATATACACTGAGAACATGTATGAGATTATAATAGTAAGCATTATGCAATACTATAATAAGTGGATATTCGTACACCATCATGTGCGATTTCGTTTGATTTCATCATCCTATCATGCCTTGTCCGTACGTTTTTCGCAGAAATGTCCTAAAGATTTTCGCAGAAAAGTTGAGCTTACATAGTACACCGGCCCCACTCGTGTTCTCGTGACATCTCCTACGCTGACGGGCAGAGCTATAACACGCGTTGAGCAATTACAGAAGCAAAAGCGCTGATACAAGCTGCAAAGTTCAAATCATTCAACAACCACCCGATGAAGATCAGGCAAGCACAGCTGTCATCCTGAAGACTTAAAAGATCAAGATTTGTGAAAGAGACAAAAGCACTTCAAAGGAAACACCAAGAAATGTTGCCAGCACAAATAGAAGACCCAAACCACACCCTTGATCCTCCACCCTGGGAAAACAAACTAGTGTGGTGCTGGCGGTATCCCGCAATTCCGCAGTTCGGGTTTCGCGGCTGCCGGGCTAGCTGATTCCCGCCGTTTCTACGGACGCCCGGCAGTCGTACCTTGGAACCTGAACCGTGCACATCTGCCGCTGGTTCCACTGGCCGATTCAAGACCTCTGTTGGGTGAGTAACCTTTTATACGTAGCTAAGTTACTACAAATGGTGTCAGGAGTACTTTGGGCCCGAAATTAAAAGTTGTTATTGGAATATTTCTAAATTCTACTCACGATTTTGCTGTTAAAAAAGATAGAATTCTCGGAAATATAAAGACTACTCTAGTCCTGCCGAACGTCAATTTTACAGACTCTGGCCGCCATTTTGATTATTTGATAGTTATTTTTGTAGGATTTAACAATCACAGATGATAGGTGAGTTATAGTTAAATATATATTATTTATTTATACTATAGCATGCAAATGTCGGGTATATAGATTAATATACCTTACATACATACGTCATATACGTCATAAATTCAAGATTCAATGTTATTTATTTGAACTGTAATGAATTGAGGTATATTTTCATGCTTAGTTCCTATCATCTATGTCAGGATTCCGTGGAATGACAACCCTATAGTTTCTGGATTGTTATTGTTAGTTGTCTTCAGTGTCATATGTACGCGATTCTGAGCTGTAATTTAACCATCGGTTTTTCGATATTTCTTTATATGTTAATTACAGTTCAATTTCTTTGTTTATTTCAGAATTATTTGAAATAAAGAAGTGATATAAATCACTTTTGTTGTTATTATTATCATTATTATTAACTTTTTGAACATTAGAGGGTAATCTCCCTTCTAATTAACAAATATGTTTCAATTGTAAGATTAGGTTTACTAATTACGCTGAACACTATTTGTTTTGGGGTTTTTTCTTGTTATTATTAATTCAAAAAGTTCATAATCACATTGCTAGTTACTCCGTTGAAACAATACTCAGCTTATGCCTCCTTTTCAAGTTAAATCTGAGGAGTTTTTGGCTCGCACCCAGTTTTCGTTGGATCAGTCCTTTACCCACAAAGCGATTTTGTTGGGTACAAGTAAAGGTTTCATTTTGAAAAGAGCTGATCAAACTGGGTTTGTTGAGTATTGGTGTAAAAGCGGTGGTACTACACAAGACTTGGTCAATATTCTGCAGTCGAGAATAGCCAGCGCCGTTCAGAAATTTCACCGGATCGTTTTCTATATCTGGGCCGGAACGTGCGACCTTACCGAGAAACGAGGCGATGGTTTTGTCTATTTAAGGACAGCCGATGATGAACTCGCGGTAGACCGCATTTGCCAACACTATCAACGTGCGATAGACATAGTAAGGCATTACGGCCAAACGGTGAAATTTATCGATATCCCGGCGTATTCTCTGGTCCTGTATAATGAGCAACTTCACCATTTGAATCCCTGTTCCTTCAAAGACCAAGAGCTGCAACTGCATGACCAACTCTCTCTTCTCAATGATAGAATTGAGAAAATTAATGCAGATATTGGTGTACACACCATCAAGTGCAGTGTAGAGTTAATACTCCGTAAAAAATCTAGTGCACGTAAACGCGTCCGTTATCATTATACTTTCGAGTTTCTGAAGGATGGTTTGCATGCAGGTATGTTACTGAATTTGGTTTGGCTTCGGAAGATTCATTTAGACGTTCTCCGGAGTTGCACCACTATCACTACTCAGTGATTTATATATTTCAGTAAGCATACGCTTACGACTTATTTCAGTAGGTGATATTACTTTTTTAGCGGATATTAATTTCGCTTCCTTGGTATAAATCAACCGGTGACCCATAATGACGAAACCTTTGTGTATTAACACTGCAACCGTGGAGGAACTTGGTGCACTCCATAATATTGGTAAAGTTCGAGCTGCTGGCATAGTAAATTTTCGTGAGTCCAGAGGAGGTTTCATATCCCTGGCCGACATTAAGGCAGATCCTGATCTGCCTGCCACAGCTACAGTCCTTGAAAGATTGCTCCATGCTGGGGAAGTCGTATTCGACATCAATGATGAAGGCGCTGTTGGTGGGGTCGACTCACACCCAAGGGAAGAATCCCTGGAAGAGACGGTAGCTAGACTGAACATGGAACTGTTAGCTCAAGGTATCAAATACAAGGCACTCCTTAACTCAACTAGTCAACAAAGGGGTGATCATACCCTAGTTGATAACCTGGCTCCTAGGGGGGTATATACCCCTAGAGAACCTAAGAGGGAGTCGCGATCAGTTTCTCACCATGACACTAGGACGTCATCACCAGTTCGTAGAGCTTACTGGGATGGCTCTTCGTACAATGACTCTAGAATGTCATCCCCCGGTCGTAAAAGCTACTCTGATGGTCCTCCTCCACCTAAAATGTCAACTTTTGATGGAAAATTTGAGTGGAAACCATTTTTCATACAGTTTGAGCATACTGCTTCAAGGTACCGTTGGTCTGATATGTATAAATTAGACATGCTCATCTCAGCTTTAAGGGACAAGGCCTTAAAGTTTTACTGCATCTGTTCTGGGCAAGTCCAGAATGATTACTTTAGTTTATGTGACAAATTAAAGTTGAGATTCGGGAAGAAAGATCTGCCCCACATCATCAGAAAAAAGATGCAAGATATTCGACAAGAGGGTAACTCTTTAGAAGAATTTGCAGACATCATTCAGGAGCTCACTTTAGATGGTTACCCTGATGCCTCAGAGAGTTTGGGCGAGACTATTGCCATTGATGCCTTCCTACGGGGTGTTGAGCATAAACGAGCCGCTCTGATAGCTATGGATAAAGATCCGAGCACCCTGGAGGAGGCTGTACAAATGGTCAATGCAGCTATCCATAATCAAAGATTGATCATGGGTTCCAGAAGACCTGAGGTTCGAAAGGTCCGTTTTCCGGACGATGCTTCTGGGTTGTTGGAGGCAGATAATCCTGAGCAGTTGAGAGGCATAACGGCTCCAAGCAGGATAGATAAATTGGAGAAAGATGTCGAAGTACTTAGGAAGGATATGGCGGATATGAAGGTAGATGTGGCTAAGATTTTGAATCTTATATCTGGTCAATTCGGTTGAGGTCGGTCTCCTCCAAGAGGGAAGGTCGTTCCATCGCGTTCCCCTTCTCCTCCTCTCAGATCGGGAAAGTGCTTTAATTGCAATTTAGAGGGGCATTTTTCCCGTGAGTGTCAGGTCCGAGGAGAAACGCATAACACGTCCCCTAGGCGCATGAGGTGTCAGGTCCGAGGGGAACCGCATCACACTTTTTCCCCTAGGCGCATGAGGTGTCAGGTCCGAGGGGAAATACATCACACATCTCCTAGAGATGACCAACTCCAAACTCACACCATTCAGAGTCGAACAGGAAGGCAGTGCCGTCTTCCTAACAGGTTCCTAGATTATGAAATGTATTAGAATGATCTTTAAGCATTCGTGAATTAGACTATATAAGTCTTCATGGACCCTACTTGTCCACCTGAATAAACGTTCCTCTGGTTTCGTCTTATTCCGGATTCATTTGGTCATGGTATTGTTGCGGACTGCAGTTAGCTTTTCGGTCGTAGTACAGTACTACAATAGTAATGTGATAATGTACAATGGTAACAGTAATTCAACATTAAAAGAATTACTGTAATCCAGATGATATGAAATTATGACTTCAAATTTTAATATGCTGCATGACACTGAAGACATTCAACTTGTCCGGAAAACATTTATAATCATTGGCTTATGTTCCATTTCCATCTTAGCTTCAGTTCAGCAACAGCAAAATCGTGATGTTGTATTTTTTGTAAGTTTTGGGACACTAAATTAGTTGGACACATAAGCACATAGTGGCTTTTTCCAGCAATAATACTCCGTGAGATACCAAAAACCAACAGGGGTCCATCGCTGTATGACTCACAGAAGGCGTTATTATAATTACGCGTTTTTTCAAATGACGCGTGAATAATTGCGCGTAGTAATGCGTGGTTATATTTACGCATTTCTTGATCGCACATTACAGATATGCATTGTCAAATGATGTGTAAATTGTTACACATTAATCATACGCATTGTATTGTTAACTGCAATTATTGTCCGTCATGACGTGTGGTCATAATAATGCTCTCTGTTATGTGTATATGGATTAAATCCATGTACACGCTTTTATAAGTATATGCATCATATGTTATGATGCAAACTCATTTATGTATAGTGAAATCCTGTATAGGTTAGCTATTTAATGCCAGTTCTACATTTGTCAGCTCAGATATTTTATAGGGTAGCTCAAATATATTATATGTAGTTTTAGTAGGTCAGCACAGATATTTTATAGAATAGCCCAGGTATATTAATTCTACATAGGTCAGTTCAGATATTTTATATTAGGCCAACATATTATATATTGCCATACCTAGGTATTTCATTTATTAAACGTGTAGCAATTACATGTTAAAATGATGCAATGATGCATTATTACTCTATAATGCACAACTCAGGCATATTTATAATGTGCATTACTCTATAATGCAGAAGTCTTGCATATGACAGCATATTTATAATATGCATTTAGCAAAGACTGCATAAATCGTACAGATGCATTTCTTACGCTTATCATTTCCTAATGCGCGAAGTAATTGGCGCGTTAGTCATAGCGCAGATTCATATGTTTCTTTCTTCTGCTGTATTATCCATTCCGTGTAGCTTCATTCAGATATCTGTATTGTGATAGGGATAGTGGTTTTCCGGATTTCCTAAATTTGTGGATTCAGATCAGTTTCAATTATATAGGAGGTTTATCATAAATGTTAAGGTTAAAAATATTCACTAAATTAAAAAATTTGCAATATTCATAAGTTTCCTCGAATCTCACATAAGTTAATTTCAGATAACACTCCAACTAAATTCATGTGAGATTATTTTTATTGCTTCTTTATCAATTCGGCAATTCTGTCAGTTTTCTGCGGTGGTGGAAAACCACTGTCCTTAATTTTAGTTAGGATGCTATGCTATTTTTAAATCTGTGACGCTGGCCCTCGTCCGGCCGCTGTTGATCGATCCATCTGTTTTATTATTAACTGCTCCTTCCTTCTAGATGGATCGACACCTATATATTTTTTTAATTGGCAATTTCTGATGCTACCTTTAGCAGTTGAGCGTCAATGCCTGTGTGTTATTATGGTGTGCAGATTTTTAAAAGAGTAGATTTTTAGATAAGATTTTTAATTAAAAGATAAGATTTTAAATTAAACAAGCATGTTTTATAAACGGGGGAGAGTGTGGTGCTGGCGGTATCCCGCAATTCCGCAGTTCGGGTTTCGCGGCTGCCGGGCTAGCTGATTCCCGCCGTTTCTACGGATGCCCGGCAGTCGTACCTTGGAACCTGAACCGTGCACATCTGCCGCTGGTTCCACTGGCCGATTCAAGACCTCTGTTGGGTGAGTAACCTTTTATACGTAGCTAAGTTACTACACTAGAGAGCATAGCTATTCGCACCACAGTTCCTCATCTCACAACCAAAGATGAACACAGTGATGTGAGCAAGAAGGCCCTGACCCTAGCCATGCTGGAAGAAATGTACCCGCAGGAGACATGGATAAGGATCTACACAGATGGATCAGCCAAAGATGCAATTAGGAGCGGATGTGCCAGACTGCACATACAGTATCGAAACGGACAACATAAGTCAGCTGCAATACTGACAGGCAAACGCTGCACAAACTACAGAGCTGAAGTCGAAGCACTGGTTCATGCAGCTAATACCATCAGCAGAACAGCAGACCCTATTGTACAGATTGTCTTTTTATCTGATGCCCGCTCCGTCCTTGAGGCTATCACCAAAGGTAAGCTGCCACAACTTGAAGCACTACAAACCATCAAATGCTTTCGGATAGCACTGCAGTGGATCCCCTCACACTGTGGAGCCCAAGGAAATCGGGAAGCAGACAAGATGGCAAAGGTGGGTGCAGAAGAGAATCAGACAGAAAACATGGTTACCCATACAGAGATGAAGACTATCATCAAGTCACTCTATAGAACACCTCAATCAGAAGATGCCTACCATCATCTCTCGAGGCCAGAGAAAGTGACTATTTTTCGTCTCAGAACTGGACACAACAGACTAAACCAACACATGTACAGGCGTTTCCACCTTATGACATCGCCCGCTTGTCCCTGTGGAGAAGCAGAACAGACCACAGAGCACATACTTCAATGTTGCAGTACGTATCAGCTGCTGAGAGAATAGATCTGGCCTTTGTCAACCTCTTTTCTTGAAAAGCTGTATGGGCCTGTGGAAGAACTGCAGAAAACCACAGATTTCATCTTGAGAACGGCTCTCCAAGTGTGATACCAGCGATCGAAAAGAAGAAGAAGCAAAAACTCAAGCAAATACAATCGCTTCCAGAGAGATGTGCTGATGTGGCTGTATATTCCCTCTTTGGGGCTGAACCAGTTGAAGCTCACATAGACAGGAAGCTTCTTTCTCTCTTTGGGAACATAAGTCGAGATCCGGAAAGTAAGGAGTATCTCCTAGCCATTCAACAAATCGCGCTTAAGAAGACTGATGATCCAAGTTGGTTCTCACAGCTATGGAGAATCCTAAGGAAATACGAATTATCTACTGCTCTTGATGTACTTGAAAATCCAATGACAAAAGTACGATGGAAGACACAGGTCAAGAAGGCAGTTGCTGTGTATTGGACGCAGAGATGGCGAACAGAGGTCCAGAGCAAGGTTTCTCTCAAATACCTCAACCCAGATGCCGTACAAATTGGAACACCACATCACATTTGGTCTTCTTGCAAAGCAAATGTCCAGACTGTTCAAAAGGCGGTAATCAAGGCATGGTTGCTCACTGGCACATACACATTGCAGGCAAGCCGCAGCAGATTTAACCAGTACACAACAGATCCAACCTGTACCATGTGTGGGGAGGCAGCAGAAGATAGATACCATCTTATCACCGCTTGTCGACACTACTTAGTCTCTCGATCTAAACACTTAGCTCATCTACTACAAATCCTGCCGCAATATCTAACAAAACAAGAAGCTGAGGCCATGGTCCAGAGTAATGACTCATTACTGGTGATCTCCCCAGACGCATCTACGCTCATCGTGAAGCTGGATTCCCTTAACAAACAACAACAAACTACAGCAATTAATGAAGTCGAGACCTCTAGCAGAGACTAAATATATGACAGATGTCAATACCTAAACCTACGCCAATGATCAAATTGAGCCTCATCATTTGAAATGAAAGTGTATTTAGAAACGATCCTATGCAAATGATCATAGATCCATAACAACTACTGTTTTAAAACCTCCATTTCTCTCTGACCATCTATGATGGCCAGGTGATACGTTCTTATTCTTCACTGTACCTATGGTAAGCGGCTAAATTCGGCCTAGCAAATAATAATAACATTAACATTCCTCAAAACTGTGTCAAATAATCAGAATCAGTGTACCTATCTATATGTAGCTAGCCAGTAATCTGTTCATAGAAAGCAACTCTGTAGCTTATACGTTACTAACACCTATATGTCATTACTGCTAAGTACTGTCTCAATAGTCATTGCTGTAGGATAACTAATGAATGCATATCTAGGACAATTATCACTAACTAAGTATTAACAGGCTAGTCTACTGACTTCTACTTAAGCCAAAATGTGCATAGGCCTTAAGGAAAATTATCTGCAAATGGCACACTATAGTCTGTTGCATGCTTATATAAATGAAATTTTAATTAATTGCACCTATATTGTTAATTATGGGTTAGTTAAGACTTAGTTTATATAGCCACAATCACCCGTTCTGCTGGGTGCACCTAGTGAAAAGGTGGGAGTTATAGAATAGATAGCTCGCTGTATTTCCGACATAGCACAAAACTACAGCTTTATGTTTAGATTGAGTCCCGCCCCTGTGTCTGTGTGGATATCTGGGTGCAAAAATCTATTTCAATCAATCAGAAATTGAGTTAACGCAACTCCTCCAAAGTCGTTGGAGGGGTTTCAAACAAATGTGGTGTGGTGTTATATCTATTTAACTGCGGATTGCAATAGGACATTACATTTGGCTACACTGATGGATGATGTTTTATTTGATTATAAAGCACCCCTATCTATTAGGCTTGTGAGATTATTGCGTTGAATGATCATGATCGATTATTTAAGAATAATCGTGGTTACCCGATTAATCGATTTACGCCCATCACCAAGTCCGCCCATCTCTGCCTGGTTAAAAACATGCGGAAATAGTAAATGAAGTGATTCACACCGGCGAAAGCATTCTAGACGTGTGGACAGATCACTTCAAGGGCCTGGCACACAGCTAGAGGATGAAAACTTTAACCCCGAGGACAAAGAAATTGTCAAACTAGGCGAGCGACTGCTGATTGAGTATTCTAATGCTGAACCTAGTGATGGACTCACACTCGTCTCAATGGGAGAGGTCTAATCAGTCAATAAAACGATAATCTGGCAACTCTGCATTGACGTCTTTTTTCAGAGATTTTAAATTAAAAGTTTTTTAGTTTAGGTCTTTATAAATCTGCAATTTCTTACCAATCATTAACCTATTTTATATCCGCTTATCAGTAGACCATGCATCATTAAGAAATTATTTAAAGATTACATGTTTTACAGTACAAACCCATAAGTCACCGGTTTTCATTCTTCATAATCTCCCCGGATGTTCTACCACATGCACATATACATGCTAATTCGCGCAAACCAAATTGTATATGCTTATTAGAGCAAATCAAATTGTATATAGTATTATATTTACAGTATATTAATATTAGATTCTTAAAATAGTAAAATTAGATTCTTAAAATAGTAAAATTAGATTCTTAATGTGACATGTCAGATTTGCATATTTGTCCTGTACTGTATATAGCCTCAAATCATTCTTTCTTTTAGGTCTATTCATTATTTTAAGGTAAATATCAATTCCGATCATCATATTATATATCAAAAACTGCTGTTGTGATGAAGATTAAATTTGATGAAGAAATATATATTTCCCCCAAGTGAATACTATTCATGATACGTTAACCCTTTTTTATCCCACTGACCAATTGAGGTTAATTCATAATGATGTTTGAATTATCGGATGGGATAGCTTTGGGTAATTTGAATGGAAGTTGTTGATATGTTAGGCAGCAACAATTTCTGGTCAAATTACTGTAAAACTGTTCAGCAGATTGCATGTACTATTGATTTTTCTGTAATAGAATGTGAATTTAGAAGAAAGGGGTTATGGTATTTTTGGCGCACTGGTCAGCTTGGGTCATTGTGAGCTGGATACCGCTAGGCACTAGCAGTACAGTTAAATATTCACTTCAAGTGGACACATTTCACAAGCAGCAAGAAACGTTAAATTGGAACCTGAAACTTGAACAAGTTGTGCTAAGCCTGGCCTTACTTAGGGTAAGGTTATAACATTATTATTATTATTATTATTATTATTATTCATGTTGTCAATATGATGTTGAATTGTCTGAATTCATAGTGTAGTTTTAAGCTATCTAATTTCCAATTTAAAATAGCTATTCAATTAACGTGCTGTTTGTTGAAGGGCTATTCTGAGATGGGCATTATCTAGTCAAGTAAAATATTCACTTTTTATGGCAATGTAATGCTTTCCATATGGTAAAGCATATGAAGCCTGTAGCATATTGTTGTAAGCCGCTGCATGATTAATCTTTCAAAATAAGCACATCAGGGCCATTTATTATGTATAAATGATTAGTATGAGAGTTATCTCCCTTTGACAAGCATATGAGCATGGCATGTCAATATATACTCAATGTATAGCTAGTCACTGTATAATTCCAGGGTCCTGTTCAAGTTTGCTATATATTCATGCATTGCCTATTATCCTGATACGTCTCATCAAGTCCGTCCATAAAATGCATTTTCATACAATCGCCATATCTGCTTAATCCAGCGTTAAACCTGGGCCTGGTTGTCATATTCCTGTTTAATTAGGATCTGGTATGTATTTTCCGAAATAGCTTTGCTATCTTCTGTGGCAAGATCTTTTAGCAACACTATCTCGGTAGTTTACATCAAATAATTCCTAAATGTCTTCGTTATCCTAATTATTGTAGCAGCAGAATGGTTAGCCTTAGCGTCAGTAAAGTATACATTACCGTCACACATGAATTTCACACATTCCGTGGTATATGATTTTTTAAATGTTATTATTTATTATTCTCATGTCATGTATCCATGCATGCAAAGGATTTGTGCACATTGTGAGCTATGCGAATTCATATTAACTGCATAATTGCATATTAATACTCCAATTGAATCATACAATATGAATGTCGCACAGCAATAGCCAATTACACCAGTCATTTATGATAACGGTTATGTTTGTATATTGTCTAATTATTTTATTCTACTTTCCTTGTCAATTGTGTGTATAGCGTATTGGCAATCATCCCAGAGTGATTCTTAACGAATGCACCCGAATCTATGGAGATTGTAGATTTTTGTACATTAAATGTATAATGGAAACCGTAGATGAGTTTGTCACTTTACTATCGATTTCCACATATTACATTAAAATAGTAAAGAAATTCTTAAATAATTATTTAAAAATAAAAAATACACATTGCCTTACTAATCTGTTGTCTGTCTGTGATAAATAATAAAAATAGTTCAATTATCAAATATTACAGATTGCTTCAATCATTTGTCTGTGATAATTCAGTCAGTATATTGATATCATATTTTTAAATGGTAAAATAATATTCTTAGTTATTTAACTGTGATACATAAGTAAAATATTCTTAATTATTTGAAATTACAGATTGCTTCAATAAATTGTCTGTGATAATTCAAAAGTGTAAATCGCTCGAACAACTCAAACTGTGATAATTCAAATTGTAAATCGCTCGTAATAAACAAATTGTACATACAATTTTTACTTCATACAATTTTTACTTCTAAGATATTTTAGTTAAAAATAAGTTATAATGATAATTTAAAATTGAGTGCCTCTTAACAAATAAATTTGTACGTAGGATCTAAAATACATATTATCTAGATCTACACATTAGTAGTCAAACAAGTACCATAACTTAGTTTGCACTTGTCTTCTATCGCCCTTTCTTTTTCAAACCAACTCTTTCTACTAGTGCGCTCATTCCTCCGGCTGTCCCCGTGTCTGTTCTATCCCTGAGTGGCCGTGGGGCAAAGAAGTTAATGCCCAGTACACTCTACTAACAAATAGGATACTTCTTTTTGTTGTGTCATTGCACGATAAAAATAAATTTGTTTGGCTACACATGTATAGATAAAAAAATACAGCTATAAGAGCTAACAAACTTTAGAAGATGGGTTTCTGCGAGGACTGTAGGCAATCCAAACCAGACATTTCCAATGCTCCCAGTGATTTGATGTTGTGTAAGAAATGTTACCATATACGACATGGCACAGGTAGCACTGTATCTAACTCAGCAAATTCTACACCAACATCTGTAATCTCAAGTCCAATACCTGTTGCATCAAGCAACACAGATAATTCAGATACAAATACACACATAGCTAAAACATTGAGTACCTCACAAATCCCTAATAAGTCACCTGCTGACGCAATGAGCAGCATGCCCAGCACTCCCAATACGTCCAAAACTGATGAGACAAACGCCCAAAGTGCAAGCCAAAATATTCCTGGCATAAGCTGTGGATCCGGTGCTACAGATAACTTATATATGATCTGCTGCAACAGCTGTAAACATTGGGTACGCTTTACATGTATCAAGCTTCCGCCATTCATGTTGTCCGCTCTAACAAACTCCAAAAGAAAATTTACCTATAAAGATTGCACTCAGATATCAGACAGGATTGCCGAATTGTTAACCTGTCATATTTCCACTTATAAGTCTGAATATGACTGATCCGAAGATGATTGGCCTGACTGTAGCACTGAAATTGAAATTGACAAGCAAGCTAACAGTGGTGCTATTGTTCCCACAACATCAACTTCCTCTGCTACTGCCACCACAAGTGCTACAACAACAACTCTTTCAGCTATAGTCACTGCTACTACTAACATTGCAACTACAACTATGACACACTCTAACACCGCTAAACACCCTAACTCCGAGCGCATCTGTGAGCCAATTAACCATGACTTTGCTGGTGACACACAAGCTATCTCTATGCCTCCAGTTGTTGTTATTTCCAGAAGTAACGCTCAACAAGAAGCCAACATAACAACCCATGATAAGTTACGTCCCCTGGAGACTAACAGTGATGCAATAAATCTAGTATTATAGGAACTAAATGACATGAGGGCTGACTTTGCAGGATTGCAGTCAGGTCGGGGAGTTATGTAATAATGCACCTGTTAAATCCACCACTCAAATTAGTAATCACCAAGCCCACTCAAACAACCAACATAGATTTGCTTCTAGGCCTACATCACACAGTAATAACACAGGCCTTTCGAGGCAATATCCTGTCGGTTATGCTCAAATGCCGTCGCACCCATGCAAATCAGCCACAACCAGTACTGGTGATCCAAACTCTGATCGTCAGCCACACGGACCACATCAAATCGATACTAATATTCAAAGGTCAGAGAATACCAAGATCAACACATCAATTGTAGGTAGCGCTACTCTAAACAAATTAAGTGGTGACTACATGAGTACTGATAACCTCAATGTCACAGTTAAATCATTTGGAGGCACACGTATATGTGAGCTAACTGACCAACTAAAGTTTATTCTCAGTTCAAATAGGTACAATGTACTAGTGGTCCATGTAGGGACAAATGATATAGCAAAACATACATTGGAAGGAATGATCCAAGCCTATGATGTCTTAATTCAAACTGCCAAGTCACTTACACCAGGCATACAGATTCTTATATCTTCTCTTCTTACTAGAGCGTACAATGAGTATGAAAACAATCTAACTCAGCAGTTTAATGCAATGTTGTGTTCACTCTTTCAAATTGGTTGAATTTATCCTTCATTGATAACTCTGCACTTTTCATTAGTAATGGTGAACCATTGCCACAACTATATTGGGATGAAGTTCATCCAAATACCAATGGTATGCATTTGTTATCCGACAACATTATGAGTTATATAAGAACACTAATGAATATTCATCACGATTCTATTAAAATAACAGAGCCAAATCAGTACCATTACAATAGGAACTACATCCAATATGACACTAACCATAAACGTAACAACAACTACAAACAAAGAAACAATGGCTATTTCGCTGATAAATATGACTCCGAACATGAGCAGGATTTTCATTTTCATTTTCATTTTGTGAGGAATATAGGGAGGAGCACAATGAATCATCTCAGGCAGAGTCACAATGCTGGAAACCAGCCCTATGACAAAAATCAAAGCCTCTTCCAAATGTCTTTCAACCGAAACAAACCTTTTTATCAAACCAATTTCTTGACCTCATAGATGAATGTACAAGTGAAATAACAGACACATGTAAAAATTACCAAACAACTGAACAAGGATTACAGCAAATTAACAATAAAAATATGGAAATAATCTTAGAAATCTGGCTACCAATGGTGAAGGTGCCTCTAATGTAACATCCCACCAATCTCTATTCAACTTTCCCATAAAATGTTTATACACAAATGCAGACTGTCTTCGAAACAAAATGACTGAATTAAAGTACATTATTAAGATCAATAAACCGTTAATTATTATTATGACTGACGTGAAGCGCAAACATTATAGAGAACTAACCCTAGAGGCAGTGGCGTCGTGCTCAAATCTTTCTTTATTAAACAGTGGCGGGTGTGATCGTGAAACGGCTAAATATACAATAAAGATTGGAGGGGTGTGAGGTAACTTCGCATCATCAAATGTAATGTCTCTTCTGTAAAGTGCAAACCTTGACAAGTTTGGTTCATTAACGAATAATAATTTGCGTAAAGGATTATTTATAACAGGCAACATCCTTTGATCACCACATTCAAAATAAAATCAATAAAGCCAACAGTATTATGGGCCTCATTAGACGGACCTACACATATTTTGATAAAGAAAACTTTGTGCTATTATATAAAGCTTTTGTGCACCCCACGTTGAATTTGCACATGCAGTATGGAATCCACACCTTAAAAACATACATACTCTGTAGAAAATGTGCAGAAGCGTGCACCAAAGATTATCCCTGGATTTTCCAATCTCAGTTATCAGCATAGATTACGTTCTCTAAACTTCCCCACCCTCACATACACACGTCTGAGAGGGGACATCGTTGAAACATATAAGGTTTTGAATACCTATGATCCAGACACAGTACCAATATTAAAATTTGCTTCAAGAAATAGTAACAGGGGTTATAGTACAAAATTATTTATCCAGAGAGCTAAATACCATATATCCAGGTTTTCATTTATTACGGAATAGCAAAAGTATGGAATAGCCTAACTGATCATATCGTTAATGCCCCGACTATTCAAAGCTTTGAAAACCGACTGCATAAATACTGGGCCAATGCACAAATTAAATTTAACCTGGAGGCACCTTCACCATGAAGTAACCATTTCAGAACCTAGCATCACTCATGCCCCTAAATATAGAGGTTTTGTACGGCCTGTGTTCAGTATTATCAATAATAGTATAATAATAATTAACTCATTGAACTAAAAGAAAGCAGGCTGCGATGGATTCTATTACAGCAGAGCACATTATCGTTGTGTGTGTGTGTGTGTGTGTGTGTGGGGGGGGGGGAAGAGTCAAAGTCTTCTTGCACATGCTTCTCAATGCTATCGTGCTTCTCAATGCTGTCGTATGTAAAGGTCAGGTGCCTCATTCTCTAAAAAAGGGCTTCATTATCCCAATTGTTAAAAATGGCAAACAAGCAAATAATCCAAAAAACTACAGAGGCATCACTATCCTACTGTTAATTAACAAAGTCCTAGAGAAGCTCATATTAGAGCACCTTAAGACTATCACTATCACAAGACAGCACAAGATGCAGAAAGGATTTACTGAGAACTGCTCCTCAACAAAGGCAGCACTATTCACCTCGGAAGCTATTCATGACTCACAGGAAACAGAATCTAGTTTATACATCACACTTCTAGACGTACAAAAAGCAATCCATGTAGTGTGGCACAGCAAACTGTTGACATCACTCCATGATCACAGTGTTGGTGGCTAGCTGTAGAACATCATAGTATACCAGTATAAAGAGCAGACATCATGCGCGAAGTGGTGTGGCCAACTAGGCCAACCCTTTGACATCAGCCGAGCTCATTAAGATTTACACAAATAGCACACTAACAGCCATTGAAGATTGCGGACTAGGATATAGCATGGACGTGTGAACATTAGTAGCCAAACATGCGCTGATGCCATAGATTTAATTAGTAAAGATCGGTGCACCATGGATGCATTGGTTATTATTGTGGATACTTGTGTCAACCAAAAAAGACAAAAACTCAATGCAAGCACGAGCACTCTAATCGTTCTCAATGAGAACACAATGAGTAACCCAATTCCCCCATCATCAATGGGGAGGAAGTGCCCCAACTGGAAGCAGCTGCCCACCTAGGAATACATCGAAATCCGAAAAACAATGTTAACATCTACGCTAATATAAATGCCGCAAGAAGCACACTCTCTTAGCTACTAGGAGCTGGTTTTCATGACGAGAATGGTGTTAATCCCATCATAACAGCAAACACATGGAATGTGCACGGTCTACATAGGCTTGAAGTGTTGGACCTATTGAAAGTTGATATTAAGTAGCTTGCAAACTTCCAGAAGAAGACTATGAAACATATTCAACACTTTGCAACCCGATGTGCAGACGTTGTGGTGTTATTATTACCAAGAGCAGCAAAGACAGATGTGATTGGGTGATGGGAAGGACCAGACAACCCGGGACCGATAACCCGCCTCCCTAAGATGTGCTACGGCCACCCTGGGGATGCCTATACCTAAAGGATGCACGATGGCGAAAATGTCTAAGACACGATTCACCCCCGATCTAAACATAGAGCTGTACCTTCGTGCTATGCCGAAATCGCTCCCATTAGTGTAGGAGATCTCACAAGAACATGAATGGATTCGCCCCCTCTGTGCATGCACCGGGCCACTGGGAGTACCTCCGTAAAAGATAGGGTTTCTTTCATAAGATGGGGCATGGCCACGTTCGTGTGATACCGATGACTGAGTGGGCACTTTTAGTTTGTAAACATGATCTTTGCACTTCGTCGCGTAATGGCCATGATCACCAAAGTTTCCAAGAATGTTTGGTACCTTTAGAAAGCCTGAGATTTTTCTTCCTCACAATGATAATAACGGGTCAAGACAGAGAAAGAGCGATGTATCAACAGATGAATTGCTGAACATCCCAAAAGAAAAACGATTTGAATGCAACCTCGCCACTGAATTCGTTGGCTCCTGCTTGATGCTATGAAAGCTGGTGTGGTTGTAAGAATGATTACCGATTGGCTGTTGATCGCTTAAGGAAGGCTTGCCATTCGTTAGAAAGATAATGAGATGCAGAGCTGAGAGTATAAAAGCTGCTCATTCTGCATGAGAGGGTGTTCTCAGGCTGCCTCACCAATGACCCTGCTCGACGGTATATGTTCCACTTTCCGGCTCGGAAATGATAGGGAAATTGCACTGCGGAACTGTCTGGGGTTTAACCACTTGGAGCGGGCCATCATCTACATAGGCTGCAGAACAACAAAAAATGTTAATGGCCGCCAATAAAAGGTCATCAAACAAACAAAAAGAACAAATAACCATCCACTATTCTTCTGCCTTCAGAAATCTCTGCTCTGTTTGTACCACTCTGAAGATTCCGCTGATTCGAAAACCTCACCACATCTGACTCTGAAGTGAAGTGAATTCGACTGCACATCGGCAGGCCCATTGACTTTGTCTGCGCCAGAACTTCACCTGGAATTGCTTCTGCCGCCCTTCGTCTACTATGGAGAGAACTTTGGAGGAAGCCCTCGATCGGTACTTGCCTCTGATCAGGTTTGGTTTGTGCCCCTTTTTTCTGCCTCCCTCTCAGAGAGATCTTCCTCCCGCGACTACATAACTCTTTTATTTTTTATTCTTTTATTCCTGCTGCTCCGTCTTGTGCCGCTTTGTGTCACCTCCATTTATATAGACTATTCTCTTCTTCTGCATCTCTCTGACCATGCTTTATATGAGGAACCGCTGAACTTTCATCCATTCGGCTTGTTATGATATTTGGCTGTCGAGGACTAAGTCACAGTGTGACGTTGTACTTTGGGAATATACATAGCAAAACTTAGACCACGCATCTGACGGGACTGTTAACTGTGAGTACAGAACTTTCTTCCGCGCTTAGGAACTTAAACTTAATAAGCTTAAATGTACGCACTAATCTAACTTGCTTTTTTTCTACAAAATGTTAGTTATATCACCTCTTTTGTAACTTTCCCCACTGTTAGTGGCAGTTCTCTTTTTCGACAGGGAATGTTCTAAAAAGAGATTGTCTGTTTTAGCGGGCTCTAGCGGACTATGATCTCGCACACCTTTTGACGTGAAGACAAACTAATAGCGCCATTATAATGATGTCACTCTTTCACTGGCAAGAAATATTGTAAATTAGGACATTCACATCTGCTTTTTCGAAGCAGGTGACACCATTCGTGCTAAAGCCCGGGTTCCTCGCCAAAAAGGCCTCCACTTTTTTCCATTCAATAGCCCCCCCCCCCCCTCCCCCACATTTCACTTGGACTGCCCTCAAGTAATATATTGTTGCTGACAGAATTCTACCGCCTTTCCTGTTGGCCCCCTTTTCGAAGTTGCAACACTCAGTGCATGCACTCGGTCTCCCCAATCTGCGCCCAAAAAAGGCCTCCTTCGAGTAGAAAAGATTAGTTAGGATTAGGAAGACTGAGACCTCGGTTCACCATGCCTCTCAGCGCACCTTCCCCCACTCGAAAATGACTTCAATGTCGCGATACAGCCTCACACCACATTCCTCATCTCGGCTTCGACTAACCCCTGCTATCCATTCGACTGCCCGATGGGTCTTGTGATCCACACTTAAAGGTATTTCAAGAGAAAGCTCTGCCACTTGAACTCTCGCAGCAGGCACTAAAAGACTTCAAACGTGTCCCCCTAGATTGAGCATTCGACATGGCGGCGTAGCTCCTCTAAAAGCTTAGCTTAGGAATCGTATCGCTTCTCTTTCTTTTAGACCACTAGGCTGGCCGTCAGGACAAAGCTTAGGTGATTATTTGATCCTGTGGTTAACACCGAATCTAGGGACCAAACCAGATAACTGCCTCATCACCAGAATCATTTCACGTCTGTCACGTCTTCATAGCAGTCAGGCTCAGCAGAGGTTCTACTACACTCTTTGCTCTTTTAATTACACAGGCCTGCTCGAGTGTGTGAAGTTTGGAAAGACCACCCTCTGTGACAGCGTCAAGTTATTTTTGACATCATTCAAGACAATCTAGGCTCTGATTGGAAGGCTCACCTGATCCTGCAAGGGAAGAGGTTCTCGCACAACTAACCAATAGTGTCCTTTTTGTGGCCGATTGAGGCCTTAATCTACATGAACACTCTAGGTAACTAAAAATACCGCCTTGCATGGGATCCCCTTTAAAAAAGCTTCAGAATTAGGCACACAGAGAAGGACCAGCTCAGGATGCCTTCAGAGAACATCAGATCAATGAGGCAGTAGAGCTGCACGATATACCGATCTCACATCGTAAACCATTTCAATATGGTGATGGTTTGCAAACCGCCATTATTATGCTTACGCCAAAAAACTGAGTTTAACAGATTTTTCGGTTTAACCAATATGGATTAATCTTTTTTACTTATAAATATAACTACTAAGTCGACATCTGCATTGGTTCTGAGAACCATAAATTCGCAAACCTAAAGGAGTTTATTTTTTAAAAATCACCACTGAAATGACTGGTTAGAATGAAACCAGACATTCTAGTGGTAAATCTTCAAAAATAATCTTCCTCAGTCTGCAACTTGACATTTTCCATGAGATACTTATAATTTTATTGACCAAATTTGTCCATTAAATGGTTAACACGCAGACCCATTCTAACGTACAAAAGTCAACATTTCTATTCCAAATAAATTGCTTATGATGAATGGTCCAACTGAGATTAAAGATGTCTAGCAAATTGCGGAGAGATGCATTACCAAGGTGTTGATTCATTTCATTCGTAATGCCATCTGGCCCGGGAGATTTCTTCTTCTTCAATTGGTGGATAGACTTCTTTCAGTTCTGCTAAACTAATGTCAACTTTCATTGCATCGTGAGTGTTTGTGTCTGTTCTTTTCTTTTGCTCTTTTTTAACCTTTTTTTTACGCATTCGTGGTATAGAAATGTTGCTTTCTTTTGCATATGCCTTCGCAAAGGCATCTGCAGCCATCTTTCCTGACACTGTTTGTCCATCTTCTTCAAGAGTAATCTTCTCTCCCCCGACACCCTTATCATTCAGTGCTTTAGTCAGTCTCCATAGCTTTGTTGTGTCTCTCTCTAAATTAAACCCTGCCGTCTTTTCCTTCCAGCTTCTTCTTTTGGCCTCCAGCTTGGTCTTTAGATACCTGGCTTTAGTTTGTTGTAGTGTGAAGTGGTTTTCATGACAGGGATTACCCTCTGCATCTTCTCTGGCCTTGTCTAGTTTATCATGTGCAGCTTGCAGTTCTGTTGTCCAGTAGGGGCGGTAGTTTTTCCTGAACCCTCGAGGAATCGCTTCGTTGGCAGCCTTGAGGATATTTGAATTAAATTCCTTGACTGCATTGTTGATGTTTCTCCCTTCTACTGCTATATTTTGGGCAAGCTCATTGGAACGAATGTCGAACAGACTCCAATTTGCCTTTTTGTAGTTCCACCTTTCGCTTCCTCCTAACTGCGATCCGACCACTCTACTGAGGTTTCTGTGAATGTCTTCTGTACAAAATGCCAAGTCCAGCGTTGGTGTCGAGTGCCACCAGCGCGAGTAGAAGGTAGGCTGATCTGTGGGATCGTTGACAAGTAAAAGGTGCTTTTCTCCTTGCCATGTTTCAATGTCTTCTCCTCGTTTATCAAGTATCCTGTATCCCCAGCTCTGAGACTGGCTATTAAAGTCTCCCGCAATGAGGAAGTGGCAGTCCAGGACCTGGATTGTGTCAAGTGAGAGATTCTTGTCATTAGGGCAGTAATAATTGACAATGTCAATCACAGAGTTGCTGGTTGTTACCTTGATCTTGATATATTCTGCCTCTTCCATAAAGGTTTTGATCTGGCTGGCGTTCACGCTGTTTCGGACCAAGGTGATCACCCCGCCTTTCTTTTTTCCTCTGATCACACCAGAAAATCTGGTAACCTCTGAATTTAAATGGTTTTCCTTCTTGCAAGTGTATCTCTTGGATGCGGCAGATATCAATATTGTTTTCCTACAGGAACTGTTCGAGCTCTGATTTCTTGCTGGTAACACCTTCTGCGTTCCAGTGCATGATGTTGATACTGGGGTTCTGTTTGGGTTTGGTCTTCTCTTTCGGTTGGCCAGTAGCTCTCCATCCTCGTCCCCTGGCTCCACAAGATGAGTTGATGAGACCTCCAGTAGCTGAGGGTGGGCTCCTTCGAGGCGTGGAGCCCGGCACTGCACCTGCCTGGCGGATCCTCACAGGGCGAGCACCATTTCAGTTGATTCGATCTCCAAGTGTCATTCATTTGCGTTTTGCATAATGCTCTGGTTAGCCCCTCCAAATGTCTGGATTGACACCCAGTGGGTTACACTCCCACGCCACGTTGAGGCCGAGCATATAGTCTTGGGAGATGGATGATGTGTGAATAAGTTAGTTATCACAATTCTGTAAAAACACATGATTACATATATCTGAGACTAATTGTTCAAACCTTCTGCTAATCTAAACTGGTAGTCCACATCACGAATTCCAATGAATTTTTAAATTATCGCAATTCAGATACAAGATAAACATGTTTATTGGTGAAGTATTTCTGAGTGAGGGAGTTATCACAACAAAGCTAAGTAACCCACCTCATGTTTAGATAAGTCTTTAAAGCTAAGATTACAACTTAATGACCACCTTTACCGGTGATGTCAGTTCACGTTATATACCGGTAATAGGCTTAATTCAATAGACGTGTACTCTAACCATGCCACCACCCGCCCCCTTGTAACAGGCCAAAATCATCATTACCAGGATGTCTAACCAATGTAAACAATACGATTAGATGACCGCTTGCCATGAGAATGTTAAAATAAGAGTGACATCAACAAATTTCAACACAGCACTCTAAAATAATAGCGCATTAATTAACCGATTAACAAAAATTAAGGTATATATCCCATAAGGTATAAGGTATATATCCCATTGTTCGACTCGTGATGATTAAACAAACAAGAATCCTGGTGTATTAGAATTAATTCGATTGTAAATGGAACACATATTATTGTTAGTCTGTAAGAAGCTAGATGTTAACAATTACTGGCGTAATCAGAAATCAATGTTATAGGCATATACCTTATTCCTGATGCTTATTACGAAATTAAGTCGTGAGCGTGTATTTTGGGCCAACAGTTCCTGACAACACGTATACTTGCTACATGTTTATCAAAAAAATATTACATAGGCCTACAATAATTGTACCCACTCATCCTTGACTTCGCCCACCACATAAAACCGATATACAGTTCAAACCGGTTAAAAGATTTACATCGTCACTAGTTTGACATTATTCTATACCGCGCAGCCTACTAATCTTCACCTCCGTGAACACTAAAGAAGGATTCTTTTTCCCATTCCACTTTGTGAAGACTGTTTAGGGTATGCATAGTTTCAGCGCCAAGCGACTCCTCCGACCAACTAACCTTAGTTTTATCAACTGACGAAACGATTAGCGCCCGCTAGCAACATATGGACTCCCCGTGATAAGATAGGAAAGGCCCACTGCCTCGCCTGCCCACTTAGAACCCCATTTTCCTCCCAAGGCAGTTCTCTTGCCACTCCATAGGCCCTCCAGCCTCCAAAGCGATGATAGTTCGGATAGCACCCTGGGGATTTAGGGAAGCGAATTGCTCCCGACGTTGCCCGCATGCACCGTTTTCGACCAACGACTAATAATACCTCGCATGGGGCTTAGGAATATCTAAAGTTAGCAAAAAGATCTGCTCCTCCCCATGCCCTCTCTCTCTCTCTCTCTTACCCCTCCCCTCTTCGAGACACTGGTGCCCAGGAGATAGGCACTTAAAATAGAACTCGGCTCGAACGCAGGTAGGAAAGATCAAAAGCCACCTGCAGGCCTTTCCTCCCATCTCACATGCACCTCATCTGCACACACATCCTGTTCCCTGCAGAACTAACCTGAATGGATCCCTTGCCCTAGAAATACCCACCCATCATCCTTGGAATGCCTTTACGATCATGCCCACCCCAGAGATTTGCCTCCCTCGTTGCCGAACGAGCCATCGCCATTGCCACAGAAGCTTCCACCGACGAAACTATTACCACTTCCACTGCGATTAGCACTTCCACTGCAGAAAGAACCACTTCCCGAAACACTCCCACCACACCCATGACCCCTTCAGTCACAAGCACCTCTTTAACCACTCCCGTCATTTTGGCTGCTACCGCCGGAAGGAATGTCTGCTCTCCATCGCTCGAATTAAGGACAGACTGAGTGAGACCTAGCGATCGACGATGATCGCCAAGCAACCCCCACCCCCCCTGCCCAGGGACAGTGAGATGAATGAGACTGGTGAGGCACTTGCTTCGTCGAGAGTTCAGTCATGGGCACAGGTAATCAGGAGCGAGGTGTGGGTCGAGCTTAGCTAGAGATGGGTGGGGCATGGCTAAAACTGGAAAGGTCCATTGTTACCAAACAGATAAGTGAAAGCGGAAATGAGAGCTGGACCAAAGGATATACATACCAGCGCAAAGCTTTCAATAAAGAATACTTCAATAGAGGAACTGGTGGCACAGTGGTAAGCATACGTGCGTCGTTAACCAGCGATCATTGTTCGTGCCTCTGTGTGACCATCTGATCTAGGTGGAGCCATAAGCAGTCCCCTTCACTACTCCGTGCTCTCTCCACCCGGGAGTATAAATGAGCTCCAATGGTAAAACTGATGAAGTTAACCATAGGAGATTGGAATACAAAAACAGCCTCGATATGGTCTTGACCGGACCTGGAAATTAGGGTGTGGGGCAGCCAAACCAATAACTTCTTTCAATACTGACATTCCGATGCTGGACCAAGCGTGAAGAGAAGCATAGGTCAGTGAAAGAGCTCCGCTGTAAATTAAGATTTAGCACCTGACAGATTTACATGTGCCACCTATCTATGGCTTTGTGTTGATCAAATATAGCTTTGGATCCAGCGGTGTTGGAACGTATTTTGACGGGGAGGGGTGGGGGTTGGTTGGTGGGTGTGTGGGTGGGTGGGTGCGTGGTGGTGGAGGGTACACCATGGGAGAGGAAAAATCATGGGTGAGTGTGCCCGGTTCCTATACGCTTATGAAATCTACCTCTCAGTTTCACGACAACTAAATCGAAAGTTGTCTAATATCTTGAAACCAATTTGGACTAATTTTGACTGGAGAAGTCAAATTAGTTTCAAATATTCGAAACAACATTCCATGCATAGTAATGGATTTGTCGTTTTTGGTCCGTATGGATCAAAGAGTTAATAATATCCCGTTAACTTATTTCAAATCCCACGCGTAATTTTACTAACATCTGTACATCCTTTTGCTCTTGCTCAGATTTCGCCTCATGAGAAGAACAACTTGCGCCTCTGTTTGTAGCTACTAGTACGTATTATCTCCCTTGTACTGTTATTCTTTCAGTAACAAAACTATTATAGAGCACTCCGCGACCCGAAGGATCGCTTGAGCTAGTTATCCCGAGATCTCTGAATTACCTAGAAACGTAATGTTTTTCAATATCTGATTTCAATAAAAAAAAAACTTTATAGTTTTACTCTATACCACGATTGCATCCAGTTTGTATCATAAGGAAATTGATTTTGACATTGATTTTCATACTTTACATATTTTTGGCTTAATTTATGACAAAATGCTAAAGTTTTTAAATGAACATTTACTTCACGAAGGCGCTTATCCGATTTAATAAATCCTTACAGTTTTAATACTTACTATAATTGCATTCACTCTAGATATCATAATGAAATTAATTTGAACATTTTATAGTGCTTGGACTATTTTGAGTGAGTTATGACAAGAATGCTGTAGATTACAAAGGTGTTTCAATGTAAATTTACGTCACCAAAGGTTTATCCGATCTTAGTGAAAGTTTACACATTTGTTCTGTGCAATTCTTGCTTCCAGACTTTCTTGCTATAATTTTAGGGGGTTTGGTTTAAACGATTTTACGGGGTTTGGACATAGTTTATTCTTGGACGGTTTGTGAAAGGAATACGACAGAATGTTACAGGTTTTAGAGTAACACGTAGTCCACCCCACCATTGGCTTGTATCTGATGTCAGCTCTTTCGTGACGAAGCCGCCCAAGCCATGCCCTTGATGTGATATTGAGAAATGTCCATTTGCAGGCCATTAGAAGACTATTTTTGAAAAATTACCACCGGAATGACTGGCCAGTCATTCCAGTGTTAATCTTTCAAAAATAATCTTCTATTGGCCTGCAAATGTAGATTCACTCTGTATATATTTTTCTTATTCTTGATCAAATCTTGTCAATAAAGGATTAATGAAGTTTTACGGATGTGTTTGATGCCGTGCTTTCACCCGTTCTACATCATATTTAACCTATTTTAATTTTCCATATTTTTCAGAGTTTGAACTTACAATATTTTGAGGAAAGTTTACCTATACAGGGTAAGATTTATATTCAATCACCATTTAATTCAATAACGTCTTTTGATATACACATTAATTACAACGTCCATGAGACATATACACAAAAATATGTAAATGTCCGTAACGTGAACCATTTGCCTATCATTAAGAACTGGTCACACCTCAGTTGCACGCACATTCAGCTATGGTAAACAGTTAAGCTTTAGGGACCAGTTTTGAGGTTATATAATATCCTTATAACTTCCTTATTGACCAATATCATGGGATCATGCTCTGCGAGGAGTTTGCCTTTTCAAGACTAGACTGTACCCAGCGGACAATGATATTGCGTAATATTCTTATCTTTGATACGGCAGGTCACTATCGTCTTGCCCTGCTCACTGCACTGCCATGCCCGGCGTTATCCTCCCATGCCCAGTCGATTTTACCCCAGGATTTTAAAAGCAAATCCGTACTCATCGTCTCCCACTAACTATTTCCCCATGAACCCGAAGTATCCGTCCGCTGACCTTCCTTCTACTTCTCCGGGCAGGAACCAACTAAACATCCCATTATGCCATTACAATGGTTGCTAACCGAATTCGTCAATACCGAAACTAAACACCTAGACAAACATTGGCGCATAAATAGCAGTACAAAAATTCGGTGCTGGCTTTTAAACCAGGGCATAACATAAGAGTGCGGTGTTCCTTAAATATATAGGTTCAATCGAATATGTGCAGTGACCATGGTGATTATCTGCAGTTATAACATTCTACCAGAAGTCCATAATATGGACTTAAATGATTTTACTAAATCGATGACAAACCATCCCCAACAAATATTACTTTATCGTATTTCTGGCTCGCTACTGTGTTGAGTTCACCATCACAATGACGAAACTCGCAAAGTCTGTGATGAACGTGTATGAATTAGGCCTATATATCTTTGATAAATTTACAATTTAGGCCTAATAAACATAGCCTACTGTTGAACATTTTGAAACTAATTTGACCGAGAGCTGTTGCTGCTTAAGGCAGCAACAGCCCCCGGTTAAATTAGTTTCACAATATTCAACAGCTTATCTGTATAGCAGGATGGCAGACTGATACAACGGCTTATCTGTATAGCAGGAGAGCAGACTGATACAACAGCTTATCTGTATAGCAGGAGAGCAGACTGATACAACAGCTTATCTGTATAGCAGGAGAGCAGACTGATACAACAGCTTATCTGTATAGCAGGAGAGCAGACTGATACAACAGCTTATCTGTATAGCAGGAGAGCAGACTTATACAACAGATTATCTGTATAGCAGGAGAGCAGACTGATACTCCAGCTTATCTGTATAGCAGGAGGGCAGACTGATACAACAGCTTATCTGTATAGCAGGAGAGCAGATTGATACAACATCTTATCTGTGTAGCAGGAGAGCAGACTGATACAACAGCTTATCTGTATAGCAGGAGAGCAGACTGATACAACAGCTTATCTGTATAGCGGGAGAGCAGACTGATACAACAGCTTATCTGTATAGCAGGAGAGCAGACTGATACAACAGCTTATATGTATAGCAGGAGAGCAGACTGATACAACAGCTTATCTGTATAGCAAGAGAGCAGACTGATACAACAGCTTATCTGTATAGCAGGAGAGCAGATTGATACAACAGCTTATCTGTATAGCAGGAGAGCAGATTGATACAATAGAATAATTTCACAACCAACTAATTGTCCACATTTACCTCCAGAACTGCAGGAGATGCCCTCTGAGAGCATTTAAAATTTTTAAATGTTCGGTCATAAACCCCGCCCCAATGTGCAGTGATTGACTTTTCTAATCTTATTTATTTTTATTTTCTGGTTTAAGTTTTGACACGATGACAATTTGACAAAGCCTCAGGAAAAGTATAGTCCAATGACTGGCTGGAGCTAATTTCTTCATTTTATTTATCAAGAATGTAAACTCTAGATTAATCACCTGACAGATTTAGCCCGCCTGACATATCAATGGCTTTCTGTTGATCAAATAAAGTTATAAAACTGCCTATTAATAATGTTCTGCTAATTTATTTCAAAGCGTACCAGACGGACCTCGGAATAAATATGACCTTAATGGGATTATGTTAATATATATGGAATTAACTTTGTTGCCTCTGGCTAAAGCTAGAGCTAAGTAATAAATGACTATGTTAAGTTTATATAGGTTTAACCTCGTAGCAGTCGCACTGACATGGCAGATAACTACTCATTGATAAATTTATAGATTGATTGATAGCTTATTTCATAGTAATCCGATTCTGCCCTTGTGTGACATCATAAGCATCGCTGCCGTCGGCGCCGCCGCCACCACCGCCACCACCGCCACCACCACCACCACCACCACCGTTTATAACCAGTTAGGCCTATGCAGGGCTAGAAATTAACCTTTTTAACCCTTTAAAGGCTAAATTTGATGAAAGAATTTCAAAATATTTGCTCATTGAATGTCCATTTGCAGGACAAGAGAAGCCTATTTTCGAAAAGTCACACTGGAATAACTGGCTCTGTAATCGAGCCAGTTATTCCAGTGGTAAAATTTAGTCTTCTCTTGTCCTGTAAACGAGTAAATGGGTATTCCTCAAAACCCTTACACAGGCCTGTTTGGGCCGGGTTCGTCATGAAATGATTAATAATGATACATACAGATCCCTGACATTGTGCACTGATTCTTACTGTAATACACAGTCTATTATTTAAAGTTAATCACATGTTTTGAATGCATCACCTACTATTATTAGCACAATCAATCCGGTAATGGTCAAGGTTGGTCAAGAAGATCTAAAATCTTGGTTAGTCAATGTCCATTTGCAGACTGATAGACGACAATTGAAGGATTCCAGTTTATCCATCAATTATATGAGGACGTGTATGATGACGTCATAATCAATTGCGTCATGAATTGATGACGGACTAGGCGTTGTTGTACGAATTGTATTTTTTTTACTATTTAATAAACATTCTGTTGAATATTTTAAAACTAATTTCACATTCTACCCGAAGTGTGGGTGGCGCTTAGCTGGAGATGAGCGGGGCATAGCTAAAACGGGAGTCCACCATTTACCACTGGAATGCGTGTTTAGGATTTAAAAAAAGGCTTCTCCTGGCATGCGAATGGACAATCCCCATGACCTCTTAGAATTAGATCAACTGCTTGATGAGATAAGCAGTAAATTATTTCCGAATTTTGTCTTAATTACTTCTGGTGAAACACATTGCTACGGTCGAATCAGTTACTGTCCTACAAAGCATAGATCCGTTACTGATCTGCAAAGGTCTAGGGATCATGGGATCAGTGGTTAATAGATGAATCCAATCTGTAACTTAAGTATTGATGACATAATCAATTACGTTACATATAGGTTGACATCACAATCATAATTGACAGACAATACTCCGTCATGAAGCTGGAATAGTCCGTCAGCTGTAGGAATTGTATTCTTTGATGGATTGTCTATTTAATAAACATTCTGTTGAATATTTTGAAACTAATTTGATTTGACCAGTCAAATTAATTTCAAAATATTCAACAGCTTACCTGGTCATTTAGGCTCTCTTGAAAGTAAGGGTTCGCTCGATTCCAACACGCCCAAAGCGTGGGCGGAGCTTATATAGATGAGGCGGAGCATAGACAGAATTGGATACAAAAATTTCTAGCCTGGCTTTTGAGAAAGTAAAATAGCGAATTTTGGCAGATTTTCACTGTTGTGGCTGACCTGTTGTTTAATTTTTATTGGTCAAACCGACCAAAAAATGGTTTCTGCAGTAGTTTTGAGAAATGTTCATCTTTAGCCCAAGAGAAGACTACTTTTGAAATTTTACAGCTGGAATAACTGGCTCGCTAACCGAGCCAATTGGTCCGGCGTTAAATACTCAAAGATGATTTACTCTGCTTGCCAAATGGACATTTTCTATGAGAAAATTTTCTTGACCAAATTTGATCGCTTCAAGCCCACATATTAGCCTTCTAAATAATAAACAGAATATTAAATTAAAGATTGTGAGATGAGCAGACCACGAGTCTAATGGGCAAAACATTAGAGTATATGATTACAATATGCACCCACGACAAAAATGGACCTCTGCCGACATCCTTCTCACATCTGTCCATCAAACATCATTTCGTTGTTGCTTAGACCGAGTCTCACGAGAAGAGCGCGTAACATTACACGGCTTACGCCCGAATTTGTAGCTGCTACGAATGATTACCTCCCCTGTACTACACTTCTTTTAGTTGTAAAACTATTTTATACATCTTAAAATTCTCCTTGTGACCGTTTAATGATTCACAAATTTGATCATAAGTACATAGCCTATATAACTTAATAAATTCTTCTGCCCCTTCAGATTAGGTTGAAATTGTATGCTATGTCATACCCCATACAAATAAATAAACATATGATATGGTCTGATTTCTGACGATATCACTTTCTGAAGATGGGTGTGTGGGGTGTGCTGCTCTGTATACGGCGCACTTGACTTATTCATTAGTCGCCATAACACGATTTCAGGATAGTCATCAGTGTTTATTTCTCTGAAGAAAAAAGAGCTTCACTAGTGCTTGTCAAAATGATCGATGATGATGTGTGCTTTTGGGATTTAAACATCTGAACATTGAAATGTATACCGAGCCAATGCACTGAGAGCAGGAGGATGTTGAATATTTTGAAATTAATTTGTCTGGAAGCTGTTGCTGCGTCAAGCAGCAACCGCTTCCAGTCAAATTAATTTCAAAATATTTTTGCATGCATACGAATTTGCCATTCTGGTTTGTATTGTTATCATGTTGCGTGCAAATGGCAAATTGCCTGTGATTTTGGGAGACTGCTGAATTTTGACAGTCTTGTTACTGGAAGCTGTTGCAGAGACATCTTAATAACGAGCATGCATTATGCTAACAAGAATGGAGCGACGTGGGATCCGTTCTATCATTCAAGTATCTTACATCATAATCAAGTACGTCACATGTTAGCTGGCGTCACAATCAAAATGTCGTCATGTAGGTCACGAAAGTGAGTGTCTGAATTATATGTCTTTGATTAATTTACAATTTAATAAAATAAGCATTCTGTTGAATATTTTGTAACTAATTTGACGCCCAGTCATTAGTTTTAGAATATTCAACTGCTTACCTGAAATTGGGATTCAGGGACAGCTATAGCTAGTTTGCAATTGGGATTCTTGGAATTCAGATGGCAAAGTATCAACTCGATCCTGACACGCTTACGACGTGGGCGGAGCTTGGCTAGAAATGGGCATGCCATAGCTAGAAATAGATCCTCTATTGTAACTAATAATTTAAGTAAGAACATTCTCGATCAGCAAGATCAGCCATTCTCGCTCCTTTAAATATGACACATAATAGAGGGATCTAGTTTATTCATCAGTCATATAACATCATAATCAACTACCTGATGTGTTGGATGACATCATAATCAATTACGTCATGAGTGACGTAGCTAAGTTTGTCACGAACGCTTAATTGATGACGGACTAAGTGTTGTTGTACGAATTGTATGGCGTTACTATTTAATATACATGCTGTTGAATAATTTGTTTTAAATTGACCGGAATATGACAGCAACATCACCCAGTCAAATTAGTTTCAAAATATTCCAACAGCTTACCTGTATAGTTTTCTGCAAATTGTGATTCAGCGAGTATAGGGATCGACCAATCCCAACACGGACAAAGCGTGGGTGGAGCTTATTGGACTAGATAGGACTCCCTGTGAGGCAGTGCTATTTTATGTGGAATGGCCTATCTTCGTGATATTGCGGACATCACAAGAAAACAGGTCACGGTGTGGCTATAAGACCGGAGAGAAACTGACAAAAGAGAGGTTAAAAGTAGCAGATTATAGCCGACAAGGGTAGGACAATGGTGCCAATCTGTGAGGCCAGGACAATGGCATACACGCACACAGGTGAAATTGTTGAAGAGTTTAGTGACATTGGTTACAGAAATAGGCAATAAATGCGTAGGCAGTATAATTGAACAAAGTGAAGCAACGTGGCATCGACCCATGTTTCACTGAATAAGGAGTCAAAAGATTATGATCATGTCGATAGTCACTTACAGGTATGATCAGCGGTATGATCAGCGAACGAAAAGAAGAAGGAGAAGGAGTCAAAAGATTAAGTATATGTTCTTAAAAGGGCTGAAGATGAAGGGAATTTAGTGACGGCCGAAAAATAATTTGCAAGAGAATATAACACTGTATTTGACTGTATTGTAACACAGCTACAGCGGCTGTTTGAACACATGTAAGAAGTATTTTCTTTTCTGACCCGGAAATCTCTAGCATCACCGGCAACGCGGAGTAGGTCTTTGTTTGAAATACTCTACAACCTTTGATGCTGTCGCGTTTTACCTGAAATTGGAAGTGTTAATACCAAGCTCCCTCCCTCTCTCCCTCCCCCCCCCCCCGCCCGTCCGCCCGCCCGCCCTCCCGCACGCCCTACCGCACGCCCGTCCGTCCGCCCGCACGCACGCACACACGCACGCACGCACGCACGCACGCACATATCTCCCTCCATCCCTCCCTCCGCCCCTCCCTCTCTCCCTCCCTCTCTCTCTCTCTCTCTCTCTCTCTCTCTCTCTATCTCGCTCTCTCTCTCTCTCTCTCTCTCTCTCTCTCTCTCTCTCTCTCTCTCTCTCTCTCTCTCTCTCATCACGTGAACACATTTTAGTCCACTGAAAATTGTAAATAAATATCTTATGTTCCGCAATAAGCAAAGGTGATTAGATTTATGTAAATATGGCATTTGTAATTGTAGTGTAGAAACTGTATCTATAAATATATTAGTAAATATTAGAGTTTGCATATTGACTGTTTCAATGACTTTGATAGGGTTGTAATGAATGAGTCGCAGTGACTCAGGGGTATATAGGTGAATGGGTCCATGATATATTTAATGGCTTTTCTACGGAGTGACACCAACAGCGAGTCACTCATTCTGCTATCCCACAATATGATTCAGTTTCTTGGTGGCATATTCATCTATAACAGATGACAACAATAATACGTGAAATTATTTATATTTCGCATTAGAAATATCAAATTATTTCCCCAGAGTGTGATTTGCCAAAGCTAACTTGTCAGATTAATACAAACTTAAGGATTGACATGGAAACGAAAATTTTATTGTTAATATTTGCTTCCTGAGAATTCCGCGAGACATTCTAGTCTGAAGATTTCCATCATGTCCGGGTTACAAATAAATCTGAGATTGACTGTGTACATACATTTCTGGGAACTCAGCACGATTGCACATTTTTATGTGTCAGAACACATATTTTTCGTGAATTAAAAATATTGAATCAATTCAATTTAGACATACTGTTTACAAATACAGATTTTCAATTAATGATTAGTAATTTTTGCTAGGTTTTCAGGACCCAGCTAGGGTGAGAGCTATGGGTCATTATCATTTTATATGAGTACAAAACTCAAGACGCATAACTATCCATATCACTGCTGTTTAGAGTTTTAGAAATCTTCAATTCTGTGTGTAGTAAATAATTTAGCTAATGAGCTAATCGCTGCTTAATGGCACATTGAGTTATGTCTTTTGGTTTGTAATTAGCTCATTTGTCATAGTGATACGGGTTGGCTGTGTGTAGAACTTCTATTTGTTTACTTGCACGTTTTGATGAATCCCCCAGAAATACAGGTACCACTTCACTTCTAAGCGCTTGCTGTAGTGAATCGCTACAATGACAACCCAAATACAATTTTAGATTTTAAAGGAGATCGCAAACGAGAATTAGATTTCAATAAAAACCGCATAACAGTTGTTATCACTCTGGCACTGTTAAAATTCACGCTATGACGTCATCACATGAATTGTCAACCACGTGGATTCAGATTACGCCACACATGCTTTCACCTTTCAGATTAGAAGAAACTGGCGTCTAACAGCTGTTTACCAGTCAGGACACCAGCTCCGAACACTATAACAAACACTATAGTATAACTGTGTTCCTCGTGTATCTCATTAATATGGTGATGGTTAAATGAGCTGTTGTGAGCTATAAATCATCACCAACAAAATATTATTCACGCGATGACGTCATGTCATACTACAACAATCATGCATTCACGTGATGACGTCACTCCGTGATTCTCATGGGAAATTGAAGGAAATGCCTTTTCGTGGCGAAATTAACTGTTAAGGAATTCGGAAATATGAGAACAATATAATTTATTTTATTTAAATTATACAAAAGCATAATTTTACGTGCTTTGACTCTTCTTCCTGTATGTTCCTCTTAAAGGACGTGACCAAAGTTGGCATGCAAATAAAAAAGAATCATAGGTTATCATTGAGATTCTGAGAAATCAGGGTTCAAAGTTTTAGTTGAACTAACCCAGAGTGGAAAATGATTTTGGCAATTTCCTTCACTCTGTTATTGGAATTGCTTCTTGTCAAATTTTGGGGCCCCTTTAAGATGAATTTAAGTTTTGATGTGTTTATTGTCTGTATGTGTTCTGCAACATCTCACCCGTGGCTGAGTTTGAGTTAACACGACAAGAACACTACACACATATATATCTAAAACAAACGTGTGAAATATGGACTACTCCCATAGGAACATAATTTCCGTGTTCTTCTGCATTTCGATGATGAAAGACTCTGGTTGCTGACAATATACAGGCAGGATTTTGACTGGAGATCTGGCATTCAGGTTATTGATAGGGCTTCTGTTTTCCAGTAGTCAGATTTATGAGCTTGTTTTGACAATCGAATGTGCTCGTAAAAGCAGCTAGCTTGATAATGCAGGTTACTGGGTCGGTACTGGATGGCATTGGCCTAGTAGCGGCCCAGTAACTTGTGTTATCAGGACAGGCATATTATTATAACCAGATAATTACAGTTGTGTTTTAACTGATATGTTTTCTGTCATCTGCAAGTCAACGCCAACTGACTGAAGCAGACGATCAGCTGTTTATATATCCTTCTAAAATGACTAAATTATCTTTTGGTAATTTGAAGAGAAATTAAAGAGACGCAAATCATAAAGCAGAAATGAAATTTTATCGGCCATATTAATCTGATACCATTCGACAACGTAATAAGTTTAGTAACAAAACATATTATATTGGAGACTCTATCCATTGAGAAAATACTGAACTCTGCAATGCCGCTTTTGAGAGGTCATGTACAATCTAGCCAGTATATACGAATTATTGTATAAGTATATATAGGATTTCTGGGTGTTTTTTTTTAATTGACACATTTGTGCTGAACAGTATCGAAATACAGCCTGTAGAATGCACTACCGTGAATACGTGAGACATACGCTTTCAGAGCTGCCTGGCAAATGGACATTTGCATGTGCAGAGGAGTGGGGGGGGGGGGTATTTTTGTTCGAGAAACCCTGGCCTGTTCAGACAATAGACTCAACGAATATGGCATCCAATAGTTACAAAGAATATAGAGTCAGGGTATTGTATTCTGCGTAGCATTGCACACTGGGTAGCATTGCATGATGGCTAAATTGAACATAAATCAACAGGCATCTTATAGCGTGTGCAAAAGTGTATTTATTTAACGGGGCACGAGAACTTTAAAGGAGGGATCCATTTCGAGCTATGCTCCGACAATTTCTAGATAACCTCCTCCCACTTTGTGCACGCGCTTGAAGCGATTTTAACACTTTGAACTCCCAGAATTTCGAGAATCTCAATTTCAAGGCAGCTGTACAGGTAACCTGGACCAGCACACATTCCAATTTGTTTCAAAATATTAAACAGCATATTTAATAAATTATAAATTCCGCAAAGACATGCAGTTCAGACGGTTGCTGTAGGACCTTTGCACCTTTCATGTCGGAACTACGTCATTTAATTGTGACGTCAGCTAACAAGTGGCGTATTTTGATATTAACGTCAAATACTTGCGTAATATGTCGGATCCCTCTATAAGGGTTATAGACGGTACTGCATTCGTGCACGCGCGCATGCATATATGCACGCGTGCAGGGGCGCGTACGCCCGTACATACGTTTGTATCCCTGAAACTGCTGGCCCGATTTGGGTCTCAAATGTTACTACAGGAAAGGATGTGATCGTACTCACGAAAGGATGTGATCGTACACACGACGGGGTGTGATTGAACTCTAGGATTTCACAACTTTTGGCGTAGTCTGCAAAAATCCGGAAAATCAGAAGAATTCTGAAAATCTGTACGACGTGACAAAAACGGGAGTGCGTGAGTTTGCAATCTCTAATTGCTCTGTTTAGCGTTTCTGCAGATTAACGTAAATGTTTTATTTTCTGCTCTTATCAACCGTGTTTTCTTATTTTTATCCACTTTGAGCTACTCTCTTATTATCGGGAACATAATATTTATTTCAACTACTCATAATCCTACCAATTCAATTGAAAGGTGTTGCTAACAACGTTTAGGACACCAATACCACTCTATCAGATTCGGTTCACAATATTTATAGCTGGCTTCATAGTTAACCATGTTCAAATCAGCTTCAGTGAAATTCAGAGTGAAATGGGCCCCACCAGGAAAAAGAATATAAAACACAGTATCAGATTTTTATCACGAATATGCCATTTCTATGTTTCCTCTGCGTGTGTATACGAGACATAAAACAAAACATACCGATATTTACGTAACCAGATGGAACCTACTTCTGTTTTGGATGATTACATAACACAGCTGGCTGGGAATACAGATTTCCCTCCTAAGATTAATGTCGGTTTCTCAATTAAGCTAAAGATATAAAAGTATATAGGATGTATATTGTCGTTATCCAAGTATTATTCATGTTTTATCATAGAACTTGTGATTGATGTTTACAATATATATAATCTCTGAGATTAAATGATCTCCAAAGGTTTGTATATATATATATATATACAAACCTTTGGAGATCATTTAATCCCAGAGATTACATCGTTTCAAAGACAACCATACCATATTGTCATACATGGCCGGATGCTGAATATTTTGAAATTAATTTAACTGGAAGCCCTAGATTAGCTGCATACTCGGTTAATGGCATTAGCTCTGGGCTGGGGGTGGGGGGGGGGGGGTGGTACGATATTTAGACTGCTATTAGAGCATAATAATGGACCTTTCCAGTTTTTAAGCTACACCAACACCTCAATCGTGTTGAGATCGAGCGATCTCTGAACTCCCTGACTATCAATTTCCAGAAAACTATACAGGTAAGTTGCTGAATATTTAGAAACTAATTTGACTTGGGTCTGTTGCTGCCAATGGCATATGAAATTAGTTTCAAAATGTTCAACAGCATGTTTCTTAAATAGCAAAAACTTACAATTCGTACAACGTGTCGGACTATTAAGAGTTAAATACTGGCTTGCTCGAATCATTCATGACGTCACGATTATGACGTCGGCATACATGTCACGTAATTGATTATGGCGTCATATCATTGACAGATTGAGTGAGTAAATGGATTCATGAATTATTGAGGAATGTAGGCTATGATAACATATATAGGCATTATGTCTTCCTTATCAGGGAGACTGGTATTTAGCCACTGCGTATCTTGTAGAGACTAAGGTAATAATTTCTCAATGGATGAGTTTGATCCATCACTCAGGAATAACACGTCATAATCAAATACGTCACATGTAGTTTGACGTCACAATCAAAATGAATGCCTTATGAATCAATGACGTATCTCTCTAGCTCCGTTGTGAACATTGAATAGTCCGTCAAATTGTATGCCTTTGCTATTTAATCAACATTCTGTTGAATATTTTGAAAGTAATTTGACTTGGCGCAGCAACAGCACCCATTCAAATTAATTTCAAAATACTCACCAACTTACCTGTAATAGATACCTTGAAATTGGGATTCTGGTAATTCAGGATTCAAAGTATATGAATTGATTCCAACACACGGAAAAAGAGGACATGGCTAGCTAGAAACGTATGGGGCTAGCTAGAAATGTGTGGTGGTTAGCTAGAAATTGGTGGTGGCTAGCTAGAAATGTGTGGGGCTAGCTCGAAATGTGTGGTGGTTAGCTAGAAATGTGTGGTGGCTAGCTAGAAATGGGTGCTGGTTAGCTAGAAATGTGTGGTGACGGTTAGCTAGAATGGGTGGGGTTGGCTAGAAATGGGCGGGGTTAGCTAGAAATGGGTGGTGGTTAGCTAGAAATGGGTTGTGGTTGGCTAGAAATGGGTGGTGGCTAGCTAGAAATGGGTGGGGTGGCTAGAAATGGGTGGGGTTAGCTAGAAATGGGTAGAGGTAAAATAGAAATGGGTGGTGTTTAGCTAGAAATGAGTCAGTGTTAGCTAGAAATGGGTGGAGTTAGCTAGAAATGGGTGGGGATTAGTTAGAAATTGTGTGCGTCAAAACAGACAAACGAGAGCATTAATATCATGTCAAGTTTTGAATCTATGAAGGGCAGGAATACATACTTGCAGTAAAATTATTTTTAAAATAATAAGCAAAATATTTCCTACATTGCAACGAATTTACCGTAAAATCTTAGTTTTATAAGACTGAATGAGTTAATCTATATATATATGGTTCACAATTTTAACCCGATACTGGTCACATGCAATACGTGAAATGCACTCTCTGATGTAGCCTATACATAGCTTCACTGATATGGTTCTTATCAAGCTTTTAATGGTCAAGATGATCAAGCAAATTCAAATTGTTCTTAGTCAATATCCATTTACACAGTCATAGACCAAGAGAAGACTAGACTATTTTTGAAATTTTACCACTGGAACGACTGTCTCAATTATTGAACCGGTCATTTTAATAGGAAATTTTCAAATATGTTCTCTGAGCCTGCTAATTGGCATTGCCCAGAGACCGCCACAGAGGCTGCTTTGGCCAGCTTGACTATTAAGGGGTTAAGAGCTGCTCATTACGTGACCAGTGAAGTTTTCTGAAATAGATATCTTGCCGCTTTCCAGTCATTATCGCGTGCAAATACAAGAATTATCTCCCTTGAGGCGCGAGGCTGGAAGCGAGTTAACATTTAATTGGTTTATCAACTAAAGCAATCTAAGAAACACTGTTTATCCATGTTCATATATTTTCATATTGACTAGATTATACGAGACAGGGCTATTTTTTTAATGGTGTAGGGAAACAGAGGCCTCGTTAGCATACGTGTTTACGTCAATCAAAAGTAAGATTTGCGCCAATTTTGGCACAGCGTGGATATGTATATATTGGTTTTGTCTTCGTTGACCTTAGTTCTGATATCGCATACCAGAGCTTCTCCTGTGATCTCACAGTTACCAAAGACACGTGATATATCATGTCCTGATTTCCGTGACTGATAGGGCCAGGGTGGGTTTACGCTGGCTGAGATGTTATCCCAGCCGAGGTACAAAATGCTAGCTTGTGTGTGGTTTTCAGCTGTGCCAGAGGCCAGCATGAATTACTACGATAAGTTTAGAGTTATGAATCCAGTCCAGTGTTCAGCGCGATAACCAGACATCTAGCTAATGCTCGAAAGACATCTGTTGGTTTATCACAAATATTTGCACTAAATTCTGATAGTTTAGTATTGGAGCTCGAGAACAGTCGGGATGTTTATGTCAATGTCAATTAGATATCAAATCAGACGTCATTTTATTTCGTACTGCAATATATCTCTTTTGCTGTTGGGAACGATGTCAAAGAAACATGAAATCGCAAATACGTTTTGTGTATTTCCCCCATAATTTTACACTAGGCCCCTATTTATTCTTAGTTCTACAAATTCTAAATTAACTGGATCTAAAATTGAAACTTGCAGAATATTTTGAAAACTAGTTGGCTGAAAGTTGGTGCTGCCTACCAGCAAGAATTTTCAATGAATTTGTTTTCCAAATGATCTGCATGATTTTGACTATTTCCTCCTGCAAACACCACATGCATTGTACCTGCTGAAACAGACTAATGTCTACCCAATTCCAGTACGTTTCCTCCCTAGCGTATATTCATATTTCTAATTCTATCTTTCCTGATCTACAGATGTTACAGACTCTACAGTTCCTTATATCATTGCCATGCAATTGGCAAGGGTTGATACATAGCTATATCAGAGGACCACCAATGTGGAATCAGCTGCATCCAAGGGATATTAGAAGACATTGTTGCACTAAGGCGGACAATACTAGGAATAGAGGACATTAACATATTGGTCATGAAATATGGTGATGGCTACATGGCCATGTAACTCTTCAAAGTGGTCACGGAAATGTCCATGTGCTAGCCAAGAGGTGAAGATATTTTTCAGTTGTACATCTGGTTTAATAGCTCCATTGGCAATTTACAGTAAAAATTCTCTTCGGCCTCAATTTGGATATTTTTCAAGTCATTTTGGTCCTGCGTGACAATTAAAGTGCTCAAACGTATAATACAATTCCCAATTGCCTTAAAGAATTCAGAGCAGCGCGCGTGCTGTAGAACGCATACCGTACCATCTGTCAGCTGACACATATTATGTGACCACCTGTCTCTAGTAGCTACTATGTGGTACTCCTCATGGTGCTCTGCAGCTTTGATTGTCGTATTTATAATTTAAGCAATACTTTCACAACGTTACATATTCCTCCATACGATTACAATATAATATAATATTCAATGAAAGCGTAATAATACCACATGCCCCGTATATATATATACTACCAAGTTATGAAAGACGTTTGTAAATTTGCATGATAGACGCAGACATTTTAAAAGCTAACGCTCGTGAAATGTGATAATTTTAGAGTCGGTTGATAATAATGATATGAAATGGGAACTTGCTCTGTATTTCTGTCCGCCTGTCCATCCGTTTATTTACATGCATTCTTTGGCAGATTTCGGGTTTTGTTCGAGAACCTAGGTTCTACGTGCGCTATGTTGATGGAACTTCATGATATATGTTGATCATGGTTTAAGGAATAAGTATATTATTTTGTTCAGACTTGAAAAGGTTAAATCTTACATAATTTAACAACATCAAAGAAGAATATTGTCATTTTGCAATATAAACTAAATCGTATTTTTCAGCAGAATTCTGTATTTTATGTTTCAGTTTGTGTTTAACAGAACAGTCACACTGAAGGAAGACCCGGGCAAGAACTGATGCTTACGTTTCACCTTGTCATCAACACTATTAAGATTAATGTATTTTTCCTAATTCTTAGCTTAATCAAATAAAAGTACAAGTAAACGTGTGATTGTACATGAGCAGCTTGAAGGAGTGTTTGTTGTGAACGGTGTTGCTAAACACTGTTGCTGTATCAGGCAATAATGCAGCTGCCATCAGCACCGTTCTCAATCAGAAGCTCAGTTACAAGCTAACATGGGAGTGGAATTTGACATTTCAACTTCTGAAGGCTAAACGAGACATTGTCAGTCTCAAAAATCTTCTGAATAGGGCGGTATATTGCATCTATGAATATTGAGAGTTAGTTACAGTACACATTCCTTCGCTGAAATCGAAGCATGTTCGACCATAGGCAGCAACAGCACCCAGTCAAATTAGTTACAAAATATTCAACAGCTTCTCTGTATAGTTTTCAGGAAATTGATAGTTAGGGCATTCGGGGATCGATCAAACCCAACACGGCGAGGTGTGGGTGGAGCTTAGCTAGTGATGGGAAAGGTCCACTAACATTGTTTATCAGGTTCGATGACGATAACCTATCATGTTTTAAGAAACATCTTGTCAGTCAAACATGGTTGCATGGACTACTATGAAAAACATGTCAATGGTCAAATAAGCATGGGCTTTATTACCATGGGCACTGATTATGTTAACGATTTAACACCAGTCCTTTGGCTGCTAAATGTAGTGACATTACCATATCCGCTACGGGTTACCAAACAACTATATCACTGTGTGTGTTTGGTTTTGTTGACCGCTTGCACCTAGGTGCAATGGACATTTCCAAGTTTATCCATCCATCATATGACGTCATAATCACTACGTGACGTGTAGGATGAAGTCATAATCATGAACGCTTAATAGTCCGACACGTTGTATGAATTGTATATCTTTACCATTTAATAAACATTCTGTTGAATATTTTGAAACTAATTAGTCTCAAAATATTTAACGGCTAACGTTACTTTCTGGAAACTGATAGTCAGGGCGTTCGGGGATCGATCGAGCCCACGGCAATCGAGGTGTGGGTGGAACTTAGCTAGAGATGGGCGGGGCATAGCTAAAACTGGAAAGGTCAATTGAGTCGGCATTCTCATCAAGAAAACACAACGTATGAAATGAAAGGAATAATTTAGCGTCTACATTATCATTTAGAAGAATTCATCCATAATTATCTACTACTATATCTTGTTATATGACATGTATGGCATTTGTTTTCAATATATATATAATGAATGATTTTAGTGTAATAGGGTAATTAACTATTTTTTATTATAAAAGATAAAAAGGTTTACAATTAAAGCGTTACTTCCCATGGCTATACTATACAATGCATGTGTCAATCATGGTAGACCACGGTTTCTAACAGGCATGTATTTGCTTGACCCTGTCCAATGTTGTCTCTGACCAATTTCAGGTGTAGGTATCTCATTTTGCTGTTAGCCTGATTTTATCCACGTTAGCCAAATTCGAAAATATTACTTTAATGGTAAGGGCGTAGCAGGAATTACAGGCGTGAATGATTGCTGCGTCTGTTCATGCTAACTTAATCATCGCAAAGCCTGGACTGACCAGCTGGACCATGTCCTATCCAGCGTAGACATGGTCCACCATGGTCCGACCAGATGGAGTCTGATATAAACCCTTGTCTGTATGGCTTAATCATGGTCTGACCAAATAAATGGAACGTGGTCTCAACCATTGCCTAACTGGCGTATTAATCCAACACGGGAGAGTTAGCAGAGGCCTATGGCCCAAGCAAGAACACATACCACGAGTTGGCGAAGACAACGGTTTATTATGCAATATGTCCTATAATAGCAGCAGTGCAAATCAATAAGCCAAACAGCATAAAAAAGCAATATAGAACAAGCCATAGCTAGAGTTAGAAATAAGCCTGTCTCATAACTTCTATAATACATAGTACGCTCGTACATGTAGATTACAAAATAATTAAAGTAACAAGAAACCTTAGTTTCAGCAGGAATATTCATAATTAATATTCAGCAGCTATTAACCATACTAAACTACAAAGTAACTAAATTATAATAACACACCAAATACCAATGATGACCATTTGAGAGGAATGGGTGGGAATAGCGTGATTTAACATGGGGACCGTTAAGGCGTCAAGATGAAACTGAATCTACTTTTGGTGGCTAGCGCTTCCTATTCCCACCAACTCTGATTGCAAGTCAAACGACATACCAATCAGGTGCGAGGAAGCTGATTAACAGGTGACAGGGAAGCGATGACCATAAAACCCAAGAAGGGCCATTGACTACAGCTTAGTCCCCACTCTGACTGACCAGGCCATCAATGGCTCATTGTTTAAATGTCTAACATGGCCTGGGAACCGTAATTATGATCAATCGTGGTCTGACCAACTTGACTGTATGCGCAACAATAGTTTAGCTGTTTTATCTACGGGCAATGGGCAAGTAGTTACTGGGCTTCGATAAACGGGGGTTTCTGATTGGCTGGGCTGATAAACGGGAGCTTCTGATTGGCTGAGCCGATAAACGGGCATTTCTGTGTTTATAAATGAACGCTTCTGATTAGCTGAGCCGATAGACGGATATTACTGACTTTTGATTGGTTGGGTTGATAAACGTGAAACGGAAACGCTCACTTCTGGACCTGAAACATCCACTTCCTGACCGGAAATGCCTATTTTCAGACCGAAAATGCCACTTCCGATACTGGAAACGCCACATTTTATACTTAGATTATATTTTATACTTTTATTATCAGAGGATATAATCACATCTAAAAAAACCGTCTAACACTTCCATTTGAAAGTTGAATTTGATGTTGGAAGCAAATCAAATATTTGTCCAATAAATATGATTATGCTTGTAAAAGTACAGGGTATGATTCATTGATTATTCCATCACATGGATTATGACATTCGAAGCTAATTAAACAATACAGTAAACCTATCTATTGTGTTCACTTGCTTTTGGAGACCAGAAAAATAGTGATTCAATACACTAAAACTGTGTCTATTGTGACCACCTGCTTTTTGAGACCAGAAGAAAGTGGTTCTGTAAGACAGGTAGTCATAATTTCATACATCTTAAGCTTCATACCTCTTCTTTTCTAAAATGTTTTCTTAAAGCAACTCTGACGATTAAAAACATTTTTTTCCTTGAAAATAACTGATTCATTTTTAAATTGTTTCGACTTTTATAGAAAGTGTTAAAATACATAATCAGCATAGATTTACACTCTCATTCACCTTTTGATAATAATTTCTGGTCCGGAAGTGATCTTATCACACTGGAAACGGATGTGATCCCTAGTTTCCTCAGGAAGGATGTGTAACAGCTTCAAGTGGAGTTTCCGGTCCGGAAGTGGGTGTTTCCGGTCCATAAGTGACAGTTTCCGGTCCGGAAGTGGCGTTTCCGGTACCGGAAGTGGCGTTTCTGGTAACGGAAGTTGTGTTTCAGGCCCGGAAATATGCGTTTCCAGTCCAGAAATCGATGTTTCCAGTCCGGAAGTGAGGTTTCCAGTCATTTCCTGTCCAGAAGTGGGCTTTTCCGGTCCGGAAGTGGGAGTTTCCGGTTCCCGTTTATTGACCCAACCAATCAAAGGTCAGTAATACCTGTTTATTGGCTCAGTCAATCAGACGCATCCATTTATAAACAGAGAAATACCCGTTTATCGGCTCAGCCAATCAGAAGCTCCCATTTATTGGCACAGCCAATCAGAAGTCCCCATTTATCGAAGCCCAATAACAACTGGGCCATGATCTGTCAATGGTTCGCATGGTTGACGATTGTCAAATTCTTGGTACTGGATTGCCAACCAGGAAAGTGATATCAATGATCGCTAATCAAATACCAGTGGCTGACTATGGGCCAATTCTTTGCGGGGGAAATGTAGCCTCCAGGCGTGTGTGCTGGTCACTGGATACTCCTGTTCAGCTGTATCACCAGTGTATGATACGTCGGAATGGGGCTGCTGGTTAGCTGCAGATCTCGGGCTTGCGGATCCGGTATTGCGTGTTGCTGGATTGTACAAAAAATACTTCTAGAGCCAGTGGAATGTTCACATTCCAGTGGGGCTGTGCGTCCATCACCACGAAAGTTGAATCCCATGGTCTCGTCCTCGCTGTTGGTGTCACCGGTGTGACGGCCCTACAGCTCCATTTTAGTGCCGGGATGTAATTAAATAATACAATAATTATATATGTAGCAGTCAAACAGTTGTACTCGGTTGCTGATACCTGGGAGAAGTCTAGTACATGGGGCTGGGTTGACGACTCATCATGTGGTCCTCGCCAGAGGTACCTCACAGAATAAGATCCATGAGGCATCCCCACAGAGGAGGGTCCTAGCGCAGCTACGTAGCAAGTTTAATGTAAACCAAATTAACCCCTACAAACATTATTTTGTTGCGAGAGGAAAGTGCCTCGCACAGCCCTCCACCACAGGAAAATGCTTACAATGCTGAATTGGACGAAGAGAGATGGCAAAAAAGGCCACTCTCTTATTAAAACCATATTATGTAAAAGATTCAAACTAGTGAAGTTATATGCATGTTGTGATGCACGCAGTATTACGTGAAGATGGGGTGAATGATTTCCATAGAATTCAACACCGTCATCTTATGTAAGTTCCAAGGTTCTGTGTTAGTAGTCACCGCTTTATTTATGTGGCCATTCTGCTAATTTCTACCCTATCATTTAGTTTGGGGTCCAGAGCTAGGTTTAGCCACAAATAGCAATGTAAGCTTAACAGGCGAGAGTGTTCGGTAACCATGAGGCCACCCTATGGAACATCCCCCTCAGTAGCCAGTGTGCGGAAATACCATGAGGTGAAAGCTCCAGAATCATATAACGACCTATCACTGTCATGTCATGACCACATATAACAGCACAAGGACAAGTTACGATACATAAATGTTGAATAGCACATGTAAGTTTGGGGTGGGGACAAAGATGCAGCTATCCAACTATAGCGACCTTCCCATGAGGGCGTGGTGGGTTCTAAGACCGCACCCAGTCACTTGTAGATTAATATGGAGAGCTAAATTCTTTCCAGCACCAGTGTGTCATGTACGGGTCATTTGAGATCCTCACCTGGGGAACTAACATTTACCTGACGTTAGGGTTATGTAACATCGCCCAGAGATGCACTGCAGGCCAGTAACTGTATATATTTTCGCAGTGCTTCCTACTTTAGCGGTGTTTTCTAACTAACCGGTAGCCGAAGATACAAGGGTGTGCTTGTGTGCATGTGTGTGTGTGTGTGTGTGTGTGTGTGTGTGCGTGCGTGCGTGCGTGCGTGCGTGCGTGCGTGCGTGCGTGCGTGCGTGCGTGCGTGCGTGCGTGCGTGCGTGCTTGCATGCCTGCGCGTGTGCGTGCGTGCGTGCGTGCGTGCGTGCGTCTGTGCGTCCAGAGCCAACTCTAAATAACGTGATAGAGAGAAGTCCAGACAATTAATAAGCCCGAAGCCTGGTGGGGCGTAGATAGAGACAATTACTCATATAATGGTGGCCTTAAAGTATATGGTCAATTTATACAATCTAGCCGGTGTGCGGTGTTACATATCCACTACACCCAGAAAAGAGGTTAACACGAAATGTCTCCTATCAAGTAATCGTCCCTACTACTGTAAACCTATCCTATCGAGCTACACCAGTCTAGGTTTAGTTGGCCCCATGTCATGTTCGCATACTGAGAACATGAATAGCGACCTCAGTGGAAAATTGATGCTCTGCGGGGAACAGGGTGGTGCGGATGTTGTTGCTGTATAGTGTAGCCCAGTGATACTGCGGTCCAAAAGTTGTTATATAAAATAAGCAAAACATATAACATGGATGGCTACTGCTAACTTTGAATAGGGCCATTCGACCTTGACGGTGCTTATGAGCATCAAAAACAAGGATAATATATACATAATAATAAACTATAAAAATGCGGCCTCAAGTGACCGGCAGGTACCTATTTGTCATCAGTACCTGTTACACAAAAGTAATACAATAATAATATAATAAAACAGACTACCTATTAGTCATCGGTACAGAAAAAGTTCTAGTGTCACTATAGTTCTAGCATAACAAAATCGGAACGCGAGATGGCACGATGTGGAAGTTAGCTGCTAGGAAAAACTGCAAACATACTGCGGATGCGGCTCACTCTCAGGAATAGTGCAGAAGAACATTTGTGGAAGTGGATGGCTAGTAGATAGGCATGTCTACACAATAGTTATTAATCTAAACAGTGTTGCCAAAAGCCACGTACTGGTGTGGAAGTTGAAGGTTGCCCTGTATTTCTTGATGGGCTACAGATGAGGGTTGATAATGCGGATGCATTCTGATGGTTCACAAGACGAGATGCCTCGAATAGCTCACACGATGCATCAGGCAATATTCCCCTAATTGCAGTTGAAAATGTCTAAAAGACTAACACATGATGTGCAGATTGTTTTACACCACTGGTTGCGTGGTATGGCAGATCTGTCGAGTTATTACAGAGCACGTCACTCGCCCCACAAACTGGATGACAGGCTACATCAGGGCCAAAAGGCCCATCCACATGAAAGTTCCCTTTGCGGAAGCAGTGGCTTGGGCTAGCTAACCTTAAGTTGTTTATCCCCCCTGGGTCATATCTTTCCGGGAGCTTACAAAAACTGGCCATTGCCGATATGGTGGTTTGTACCCTAGAGACTTCGAATTCTGAAAAACGAATGGTGCCGCAGTAGCTGTCAATATCTGCTGTAGCAAGCAGTACTTAGTGATTCGTCCTCTCAGACCAGGCACCTCACCACCACCTGACTGCTGACGAATCTGATTTTTCGACCTCTTATATACTACCTATGACGTCACAGCTGCGGTGCACCAGCCAATCATCGAGCGCTCTTCAGAGGCAGGGAAGTGGGTCACGTGATGCACTATCGTACCCATGCGCTGAGAGCATGCATGCGCTAAGCCTATGGGGTTCAATATTTTGAAAGAAATTTGCTGGCTCATTTAGCCATAACTCTGTCAATACTTAACCGATTTTAAAATAGTAAAGCGTTTTGGAATCCTTGCTTCATTCCGGTCATGAGCAAGACCAAGACCAAGAACGCCGAGCATGGTGTAATTGAAAGTGATTATGTGTACCAACTCGGTACAAAACAAGATGCTATTTCTGGCCAATGCTAACGTGTCTGACGTCTGTGCATGCATGCTAGGCGATCTCTCGAACTTAGTCGTTTTACGAACCTCTCATATACGGCTCTATACACACGTATTATCCTACCCTGGGGGTGTTTGGAACGTACCCGGCCCAGCGGTTCCGTACACAGACTGGCTGGGACGGTCCGTACTTGACCAGTCGACCCGCGCTACACCAACTAATAGCAAATATCCCTGGACAAATTGTGCACCATTTCTGATGACACGAGGACTTTAAGGAGTACTCCAAACAGATTATGATAATATATAGTCATAGTTGTTGAAATACCAACCCCTTCAACAAGAGTGGTCAGGTAGAGCCAATTCATTGTGACATAGGAAATACTTTATTTGTTATTTTGAACCTAATTCTACTGGAAGCGGTTGATGCTTAAAGAAACAACTTCCAGGCAAATTAGTTTCAAGATATATAGCAGCTTAGTTATTACTTTAGAATTCAGAAACTGACTGCAGGAATGAAAGAGGCAACGTTATGTCCCGGCATGTGGTGTATGTTGAAGGGTTTTTCCGCTCTTACATCCAGATTCTGGTTTATATTAAGAAACCTCGCCTCCACTTGGAGGTGTGTTACGGTTGATCGTGAATCTAGGAAGAAGCCTATGTTCAAGGCTTAGTGCTATAGAACAGCAATAGATATAAGTTTTGTGAGTTTACATTTAGCAGCGGAAGAAATCAATGGAGCTTTCTACTGTATCCTTCCATCATATGACGTCATAATCAACTACGTGACGTTTAGAATGACGTCACAATCAATGAAATCCTTATGACGCCATGAATAATGTAGATAAGTACATTACGAACGCATAATTGAAGACGGACTATGCATTGTTGAACTGGAATGAACTGGAATTGGACTGCCCAGTCAAATTAGTTACAACAGATTCACCAACTTACCTGTATAGTTTCAGCAAATTGATAGTCAGGGCATTCGGGGATCGATCAATCCCAACACGGCGAAGTGTGGTGGAACTTAGCTAGAGGTGGGTGGTTCATAGCTAAAACGGGAAATGATCATTATTTTTATTGCTAAACTAAAAGTGCTGTTCCAACAAGCACTACCAAAACATAATATTAATTTAACTGGAGAACATTTACTGAAGTAACTGTAAATCTGCGATGTCAGGCCATGAAGAAATAGTATAAGGACTCTTTTAATAAAGAGATGAAATAAGGTGTGTCTTCGAACATGATCTTTGAAGTTGCATGATGAAAGGCAGGTAGCTTATGCCAAACATGAAAACTGAAAAGCTTTACCCGTGAATGACCTTGGCACCAAGGGAGATATTAAAATTTTCCTTGGAGATTATTTAGATCTCTCAATGTTCTAGAATCCGGCCAGATTTGAAGAGAATCGGAAGAAAACTACAGGAGATAATACTGTTCCAATATTGCTCCCATAGGTTTACTATGGGGATATGTGGCACAGAAAAACAGATTTTCTCGAAAACTGTTGGTCAGATCAGCTTTAAATTTAATATCAAATCAAGTCAATATAAGCGCTAGAAGTTGACTAAATTTCAAGTCGATCGGAGCAAAACAGTTTGACCCCAAAAAAGATTTTTGCCCAAGATTTTTTCATGGCGGCCGTTTAAAAAATAATCAGCAGTGGCAACATTCTACCCAAGTATGGGAGCGATCAGATCAAAACTCTAGGCGTAGTAGCACTTCAAACATTCATTTGAAATCCCCATACATTTCCTTTGAGAGTTTTTCCCATGCATTGTGGGGTCAAAGGTCTGGCGGGCATTTTGAAAAAAGTTAAAGAACAAATGGCCAGTGGTAACATCCTCAGCAAATATGGTAGTGATTCGTTCAAAACTCTAGCTGTAGTATGACTTCAAATATCAATTTTGAAAATTCACATTCATTGCCTATGGGACCTTTTGCCCACTCAAAGGTGGGTAGCTCGAAAACTGTTGGATGGATCCAAAATAAAAGTAATAGCCATCGATTGTGACATGGGCCTTGGAAGTTGACCACGGTTGGAGTTGATAAGATGAAAACTGTAGGAGGAGATAGCTCCTAAACTTTCGGGAGAAGATCCTGAGTAAAAACAATAATCTGCGATAGATCGCACATTAATGAATTACCCATGGCCACAGGAGGATATTCGTTATTTTTGGCCATGGTGTGAGATCAATATATTGATCTTGATAATGGCTGCCACATACAATATATTATACAACGTGTAGGCTATTTATTCTGAGAGAATTGTTCTTTAGTGCCAATGGAAATTTGGCCTGCTATTTTATTTCTTTGTTAATTATAATTTTTATACACTTGCATTATGCTTATGAATGTAATTTAAATGCTACTTGCCATGGTCACTATTGTTTGATTTCACGGGGTTTTAATGTGGGTTTTTTTTATCTGGTGGACTTATTGTGGTTCAAGTTGGATTGGCTAATAGTAAGTTTGCTGATTTACTGAACATGCGCAGTTGCTATGCCCAGTAGGACGCTGGATAGTTAACTATAGTTCGTTGGTAACCGATTCCCAATTGAATTACTATTGCAGAAAATGTGGAGCCGGGTATCAGTCTCCATTAACTCTTTGTGTCGTCTGTTTTGATTGCCTAAGAAAAATGGGTTACTTTTGTCCGTTAAAATGTCAAAAAGCGTCCATATAATATAATGTGGGAATATTTTGATTTACCGCAGGACACCATAATTTCATCAAACTTACATAGGTTATTTAAGGGAAATATTAATATGTTTATGTTCATTTAACCGTGGCAAGCGAACCCTATCCGCCATTTTGGATTTTACGGAAATTTCGTACTAACCACTTGGAACAGAGCTCGGGTACTTGCTCAACTATAGTTATAGCTAACTATGGTTAGCCAGTCGAACCCTGGCTGTTAATATTTTCTAACGTGTATGCTAGTTTTGGAAATCGCATGCAGTACAGACACCAAGGAGGAGGCAAATGATGAAAGTATTGTACTTCTGGGCGACGAGACGTGAAAGCAGAGCGTAATCTTGGGCTCAATATTGTTCAATATTGCAAATCGCTGTGTTACATAAAACCTTGCATTCTATTCGTTTTAGAAGCTATTGATTCGCGGTTCTAATATTCCCATGAAAGTCAAGATGGATCTATATACGATGCCACATTTGTCTCAAGGCCTTGTAACTGTGACAGCTAGCCAGCTCCAGCGGCCTTCTTGGACAAACTCGATGCTGCTCATCGCACGCACTTATTTGAGATCACGATTCACCACTGGCCACACGGCATCTTGTCTCAAGCACAGCACTACAAACTAGACAATGTTGCTCCACTATCTGTGAGTGTAGCGCGAAAGCGATGACCAATGGATGAATCCAGTTGTAGCTATTCCCCTCCCATCCTTAGCTAAGCTCCAACCACATTTCGCCCGTCTTAGGATCGATCGATCTCTGAACTCCCTAACTAGCGATTTCCAGAAAACTATACAGATACGTTGTTGAATATTTTGAAACTCATTTGACTGGGTTCTGTTGCTGCCTATGGCAATTAAGTGTTCGTGGCGAACTTAGCTATGCCATTCATGACGTAATTGATTATGACGTCATCCTACACGAAAACGTAGTTGATTATGACGTGATATGATTGATGGATAAACTGGAATCCTCCATTGGACATATTTTGAATACCGGAGAATATTCCTGCTTAGAAAGCATTAGAATTATTGGTACTATGTACCTACAAGAATCAGACACGCAGAAGTCACCATAACAGCAACTTGTTAAGTGTATTGAAAGCAAACCTAAAAAGTAAACTAAGGACGGAACAGAACAGGGCTTAGGATGCGTGCAATGGACAGGCACAGTAGAGAAGGGTGAAGGAAACTGCGCAACTATGAAGCATTAAATAAATAGATTCGAATTTGTACTAAATCCTAAAATTTCATTGGTCAATGGCTATTAGTTTTTATTGATCAAACTGACTTTTCCTGTTTGAAGGTTAACATACATTTTTAGCAAGATCTGTTTAGTACATGTAGTTATGGAAGAAGCTATGTTTTTGTCATCTATGACATCGAAATGGCTACAATCCATGTAATCAGCCATTTTCTCTTGAAATAGCTTGATTCTACTCAATCCTATTTACTAAACACCCTTGTGAACTCAGAAACACTCATACAAAGTTATTTATTTAACCTACTAAGCTCTGTTGATATTGTTGATATTGAATATGCATTCGGTTGAGATCATCTATTTACAGGATTCACCACAATATAAGGCATTGCATTTGATCTGTCACTCAAGTACCGGACGTCATAATCAAATACGTCATTTGTTAGTGACGTCGCATCAAAATGACGTTTCAAAGTACATAGTTACCTTGAAAGTGAGGTTCTTTGGATAAGTGTGAGAGTGCGCGGTGTGCCCTTTTCAGACATAGCGCGCGGTTGTTCTTTTCCAGTGTTTGCATATATGAGCATGCAGAAATGCATATAAATCATCAATTTAAACTATAACCTGTCTATTACAAATTGCAAAGGCATAAATATAATTCAACAGATTTATTTATAAACACTAAATATGTTTGTTATCATCATAATTCATCAGAATATTGAAAAAAGAATTGTTGATACAAGGATGAAGAAAAAATCCGGATACTTGACAAGATGCCCGGAAATCCGGAGGCCTGTTAAAAATCCGCTTTAAAAAAATTAATCTGCACGTGCACAAAGTGGGTGAAGCTTGGCTACACACGGGCGGAACATATGCAGAAAGGGATCTCTTCGTTCATTAGCTAACATGATTGATCTCACATAATATGCCTAATGTGTTATTTGTCCATTTATCTTGAATATCGTCTGACATACATCATTGTACGCTTGAAACATAGATCCCTGAATGACCTAGAAAAAATAACATCACCGGAAGTGAAATACAACAGCATAGTAAAGAATGATGACAGATTACAATTGAGTAATCGGATAACGAGTGAGCGAGTACCCGGGTCATGCCCTTAATGTACAAGGAAGACTCAAGTACATCGGCTATCCGCTGTCAGGAAATATGTCGAAGCGGAAAGTGGAGCCAATTGCAATCAAATTATTCCTGCCAATATTGGATTTGTGCGGAGAAGATTCTGTCAGGGAAGTTAAATCAATTTTGTTTCGCCATCTATGTCCGAGAAACTTGTCTTCGTTTCCACAATGATTTCTAGGAGCCCTTTACGTTATTGCTTGGCAGACGATTCTTTTTAACGTATTTCATTCTATATGGTATAAATGATATTAATTACAGCTTAGCACATACCACGCTGGAGGCAAATTCTTGATGTACAATGACAGTTTACAGCGACATTGTTTACAAAATGAACACCAGTTGTCATACGAGAGTGAGTAGAAATTAGAATGCGAAAATTCACGGTTCTTGGTTTAATTTCAAAACAATGTTGCTGTTTTCAGCTGCAGTGAATTTCAGTTTCAATGATTACAAAATGGGCACCAATTACCATACGAAAGTGAGTAGAACGTAGAAACTGAACATTCACTGGTCCGGGGTTAATTCGAAAACAATTTTACTGTCTTCAGCTGCAATTTGTTTTAGTCAAATTGTTTTTCCAAAATATGTAGCAGATTCCATATACTCCCACTTACACTGATTTCAACGAGAATTCAGGATAGAAATATTAAAGAGGCAATTTCTTTTGCATAATCACCCCTCAATGGCAAATGGCTCTCATCGCTCAAACAGATGCAACATTCTTGATATACAGACATTGCGCGCACTTACAACAAATCAAGGACCTTTACAGACTTGACAAATAAATTATTTGGCACTTAAACACCGACTAGCCGGCTGAGATACTGCTGCACTGAGATATTGTAAAATGGATTATGAACATATTATATGTGTTTAAATGTCTGTGTAAAAATAACGCGAGGAAAGAAATACAGAAATCTCCATGTGAAATATACAATTTTGAATTCCAGTTGCTGTGGACGTCATTGACCTTTGACAACGAATAATAGAATAAATCAATAGCAATACATATTGATCCAGCGTGTGTGTACTGGCAAACCAAACAGTATTCAAATGCGATCCATTTCAACCCGTTGCTAGAATTACAATCTCAAGGTAACTATACCGACAAGCGGTTGCATATTTTGAAATTAATTTAACAGGAACTGTTGCTGTCATAGGTGGTAGCAACGGTTCCCAGTCAAATTAGTTTCAAAATAGTCAATAGAATATTCATTTAAATTGTAGCTGGGTTGCCTAATTTTCCCTCTGGCTTTCAAAGGGTTAAGACTGACTTTGCTGCTTTTCGGCAAGTTTTCACGCATACATGTGCTTCACTCGGTCTTGTTGAAGGACATTTGCACGGTAGCCTCTCAAAAATCAACATAGCATATAAACCTGCCAATTAAGACAAAATGAGGTTCTACGCATACACGCACGCGCGCGCACAGACACGCGCATAGGTAGATATATTACGGTGTTTGTAACAAATCAAAATCTTTAATAATCGCGTTGATCGAGTTATAAAATTGCGGGAAAACAAATAATGACGGCTCCAAATAGCAAACAAAATTGTTCAAAATATATTCAAAATCGTAACTGTTTCCGGATAGCATTTCTAAAAGCGTCGTTTTATGGGCTTCAAATGCGGGGTCTCTCGAGCGAGTTTACCAGCACACAATGAATGCTGTAAATTAGGTTATTTAACATTAACACATACAGTGTCTCCTGTTTTCCTCCTATAACTGGCTATTAATCAATTCTATTCATCCCTCCACTACTTAATGAAAAGTAATTAGTTTTCGTTGACGTCAGTTTGAACGTCATCCAATACGGCGTTGCTGCGCTATGGTCTTGAACGGTATTCTAATACGGATTTTCTCCCAGAACGAAATCTGGCATGGCCCGTTTTATCATCTAATGCAACAATAGGTTTTAGTTCACCCGACTGAGAGACATGCAAAGTGAGCTTAAATGTCCATTCATCCGCCTGTCCGCCCATCTATCGTTCTGGTCATTCGTTCGTTCGTTCGTTCGTTCGTTCGTTCGTTCATTCGGTTGATTTGTTGGTCGTTCATTCGGTTGATCTGTTGGTCGTTCATTTTTTTCAATCGGTCTCTCGGTCGGCCTGACGGTCGATCGGCCAGTCGGCCGGTTGGTCGGTCGATTGGTCGATCTGTCGGTCAGGTCACACAGCCAGCCAGCCAGCCAGCCAGCCAGCCAGCCAGCCAGCCAGCCAGCCAGCCAGCCAGCCAGCCAGCCAGCCAGCCAGCCAGCCAGCCAGCCAGCCAGCCAGCCAGCCAGCCAGCCAGCCAGCCAGCCTGCCAGACAGACAGACAGACAGACAGACAGACAGACAGACAGCCAGCCAGTCAGTCAGTCAGTCAGTCAGTCAGTCAGTCAGTCAGTCAGTCAGTCAGTCAGTCAGTCAGTCAGTCAGTCTGTCAGTCTGTCTGTCTGTCTGCTGTCGTCTATCATCAATTGTGACAAGTTTCTCCTTTTGTTGATGAATTGACATCAAATTTGACAGAGATGTTCCGTTAGCCAATATCTGTTTGATCTCTGAAGTTGAAGTGGCGTTGGTTTTCAAGTTATTGAAACCTCTGAGGGAAAATTCGCCTGTGGCACGTTTTGTCGGTTCTTGATTGACTAAAACCAAATTTAGCAGACCTGTGTTCCTTTAGACATATTTATTATAGCAATGAATATGAAACGAGAAAATACCGGTAGACCTACATTTGTGGACCTTTCTTTTATTGTTAGTCAATGGATTAATCCTAAATTTGGTAAGAAATTCGTATAAAGAATGTTGATATTGACAATATATGTATGTTGTTAAGAATTGTGTTAATATATGAAGGGACAATAGAGCGGGCGGGGCGGGCGGGAGCGGGCGGGAGCAGGCGGGAGCGGGCAGGGGGCTGCCTCAGCACTATACGCACTATCAGGGATTGATATCCATGAGATGGGTTGCTCTGCTCTGGTGTGGCCATTTCCACCTCGATGTGCCACTCGCACGTTGAGGTTAGCCACTGGCCGATATCCTGCAGGGGTTCTCCAGGACATGGGGCATCCGCACGTGTGATTTATAGTTTGGCTCACCCTGACCTTTGACCTTTGACCCGACCCAATAGAGCCATGGGTACTGGCCCATCGATGCTGGGCCTGTGGTGGCCGGCTAAGGGACCTAATATTGGTCAAATGACCAGGCCGGGGTGTGGTGGCTGGGGACTGGCCAAGCGCTGGCTGGAGTGAACGGGAGCCGGCAGGAGCGGGCCAGCTGGGACTTGGCGGGAGCAGGCACAAGCGGGCAGGAGCAGGCGTGAGCGGGCAGGATCCGGTGGGAGCGAGTGGGAGCAGGTGGAATCGAACAGGAACAAGTGGCAGCGGGCGGAAGTTGGCGGGAGTGGGTGGGAGTGGGAGGGAGCGAGTGGAAGCGAGAGCAGGCGGGAAAGGGTGGGACCGGCGGAAGCCGACGGGAGCCGGCAGGAGCAGGCAGGAGTGGGTAGGAGTGAGCAGGAGCGGGCGGGAATAGGCGGAAGCCAGTGCGGGTAGGAGTACGTGGGAGGTGGGAGCGGGTGCGACCAGGCGTGAGCAGGCCCGACCAGGCGCGAGCAATGCACAAGCGGGCGAGAGTGGCCGAGAGTGGGCCGGAGCAGGTTGGAGCAGGTGAGAGAGGGCGAGAGTTGGCGGCAGTGAGTGGTAATGGGTGGGGGCGGGCAGGAGGCTGCGCTCACACGCACGATCAGTAATTGGTCTCTACGTGATGGGTGGTTGATCTTTGACCAGACTCAATTGAGTCTTGGTTGCTGGCCCATCGATTCCGGGCCTGTGGTGGCCGGCTCGGGAACCAATCCATCCGGAATATTTATGATTTTTGCTATGTACGCCGAAGCGTCTTTATGTACATGCGAATTTGCAATTTATGTATGCATGTAAAGTTGTGTATGGTTGTGTTTTATGATTGCCATTTTATAAATCCTTGTCGCGGTAATAGAGTCTCCTCCAGAAATTAGTCAGGCTTTAAATCAGATGATCAATCATGTTTGCTTTTTTAATCCTAAATCAATCATTCCATTCTGAATGTCTGGCAGGTTGAATATCTACATATCCGCGGAAAATTAATAAACCAGCTGATTATTCTCAAGACAATCTCGCTGTAAGTCGTTGCTGCCTAAGGCAATCATATCGTTATCAAAATATTCAGCATAAAAGAAAAAGGTTGTAGATATATGCAATGATATGTGACTGAGTGTCTGAAATTCAATTACATTATTAACCCGTTCAGGGCGACCCCAATCCAAACTGGCCTCTGCAGTGTTCTTGAATAAGGCTATCTGCAGGCCAATAGAAGACAACCTTTGAAAACCACTCGCTCGAGCCAGCCATTTCAATGGTAAAGTTTCGAAAATACTCTTCCATTGGCCTGAGAATGGACATTCAATAAGCAAACATTGTGATATTCTTGACCAAATTTCGCCATGACAGGGTTAAATAATGCAGGACATGGTGCGCCTATCATCTGCTGGGTGTGGATAGCGTGCTCGTTATCAGTGTTTTCGCTGATATTTAATTTCAAAATGACAGAAAGACAAAAAGAGGCATCAATTATTCTCTCGTGTATGCATGCCTATTAGCGTTTGGTTCCACGTTGTCGCGACGCGAGTCTCTCTACCCTTTTATTAGGGTATGGTCGCCAAAATGGCATGCACGCGTAATTATAATAATCGCAATAAACAGATAGTCTCACCCGCCATGTTCCTTAAATACAGTTTACATCAGATGCATGGGGATGGCGGGCAAGGGGTGGCCAGTTGCCCACACACACGTTTTGTGCTAGGGGACGGTGATGCAAAGATATGATTTTGCCATCTCCACATTCTGTTTGAGTGTCTAAATCGGAAATTAAACTGGAGGTCGATATCTCAAGCACCATCAAATACAATGCAGGAGATCAGGAGATATCATCTGTGCATAGATCTATAGCAAGATTCAGTAACACAAGGTCTATAGAATCTCGGTAGAGAGGGTTGAAGTGTAAAAAGTAGGTCACGCTGAAGGCAGACTGACATACTCTTGATACGCGATATAGTTTAAGCTATAGTTTGATTACTGTATACGAAATAATCTTAAATCGACAGACTGGAATAAGCTGTTGTGATTGACTGACCGACCGACCGACCGACCGACCAACCGACCGACCGACCAACCGACCGACGACCGACAGACCGATCGACCGACCGAGCGACCGACTGGCAGACCGATCTACGACCGAGCGACGGGCCAACCCACCGACAAATTAACTAACTAGCTAAGGAACATGATGCTTTTTTCAGCTGCTACGCGCGGGTAAATATTTTCCGATGTGTACTCCATTCCCTCCACACTTTTCAACACCTAAGACAGCTAAGCTTCGCTTGATTCCACTCTGGTATTCCGCATCATTGTTAACTGAGATCGGAAGCGGTTGATGATGTTTTGCTGATAAACATACAAGGCCCACGGTTACACTCTTGTTCAATTACCGCTCCTCGGTTTTCGGTCTCATGTCTCTTTCTTCCACCAATCTTTTCCCAATGTTTAAAAAGGCCTTACTCCTTATTTCCCTCTAGTTCTCGCTCAGTCATAGAGGCACCCTCTATAGTTTGGCAACGTGGTGCAAAGCATACATGCAGGTAAGATTATGAATATCTTCAAAATAATTTGCTAGACAAATTAGTTTAAAAAATATTCAACATGATAAATATTGCGCATTAATGAGAACGTTGTATTGGTACTTACATGACATGCCACGGCATTGCTGGAGGCGATAACATGGTAATGATTACAGTCCAACATTAACTCGATGTTAAAAGCAAATTATTGTGATACAAATAAATGAATGTTCTAAGATGAGGATTGATACGGAATCTATATACCGTAATTTATCAGAACAATACAACAATTGAGATGCGATTACTGGTCCCTGAGGCCTCGGCCAATATCAAATTTGAACATTTCTATAGCCCACACCCACCACGAAGAAGTAGACGTGTTGTGCTGTGAAGATAAAATTATAATTCGTGAGTGATCAATGATAATTGCTGTGATAAGATGATTGTTAAATTTCTGTCCAAATTTTATTGCAAATTAATTGCAACAACAGTTGAAGAAAATGAGGATGTTATTTATCACTGAGAATGCAGGAAATGAGTCTCCCCCTCCAATAGAGGGGGGTTGTGAGGGGTGTGAGAGATCCTCCACCTGGAGAAATTGAAAGTTAGGTGCTCTGAGAAGTCATGTAATGGCCCTCAGGGCATCTAATTTTAAATTTTCTCTGGCCAGGACCGCCTGAACCCCCGTTTATGGGGGGGGGGGGAACACCTTCTTCCAATTGACCTTTCCAGTTTTAGATATACCCTGCCCATCTCTAGCTAAGCTCCACCCACACATCGCTTGTGTTGGGATCAATCGATCCCTGAACCTGACTATCAATTTTCAGAGAACTATACAGGTAAGCTGTTATGTACGTTGAAACTAATATGACTGGGTGCTATTGCTGCCTACAGCGCTCAACAACGTGTCGGGCTATTAAGTGTTAAAGACAGATTAAATCACGTCATTCATGCCATAATTAATTTTGACGTCATCCTCTACGTCATTTAGTTGATTATGATGTCATATGACGTCAGATGATGGATGGATAAACTGGAAAGGTCCATTACTGCCCATGGCTCTCCGCAATAATAAATCCGGTCCATGGACTGGTGTGTTACTGAAGCAGCATTAGGACTGGCGATGGGTGTAGTCGTTAGCAACATGACAAAAAATCTACTGGCACGCATTTAGTGAACTATAGGGCTTATCGGTTTCATAATCCTTTGGAAAACCTGACTAATCCAATGATAATGTATGTACGATTACTGTATTCTGCGGCTGTAGTAGTAGAAACATCCTACAGGTGCAATGAGTCCTTCGCTTTTGCCCACTGTGTCTTGTCCTCAGCCAAAATCTTTAGCTTCCTCAGGTCCATTCTTGAGTTGAGTGTACCGAGTCCTGCTTTTTTTAGCTCGGCTCGTACTGCTCGTAGCACGTTTAACATATTTATGCAATGACGTCCTCTCCTAATCTTATATTTACTGGCTCCCATGAGGGCGAATTCCAAGGCTGTCTGTGCTGGTGTGTCTTCTGAAGGCTCTCTGTGCTGGTGTGTCTTCTGGCATCCTTAGCACATGGTCAAGCATGGACCATCTTTGATGGGCGACTTTAACTGACAGCAGCGATTTACTATACATCCTGTATAGCGTATCATTGGAAATTATGATGTCTGGCCATCAGTGTCCAGTGATGGAGTGGAGGTGTTTGCGATGGCAGGCGCCATTCACGCATTGGTACGGCTTAATAAGTTCGATACAGTCCCGGGATGAGTCTCTCCTCAGTTACAGCAGATTCATTATCACAGTGATGAGGTAAAGTTGTATTTCGTTAGTTTTAATCAGATTTTAAATTGACATCTCTTTACAGATACAAGATCTGCGCCCGGTTATCTGGGACCGTGGGCAATGAAATTCCGGGAGTTGGGCGCATCTTATCTAAATAGATCTCACCCACCCCACCCCACCTCACCACACCACACCACACCCCCATCTCTTCCTGTTTTCTTCCATAACATTATGCTTCTCTCTTTCAGCTACACTATGGTTTGCGTTTGTTGAATATAATGTTGATTCTTGTCCGACGACTGCCGATTTAATTGACGGACATGTGTTAGGAATGAGTTCTGTTTCCAAGCATGTGTGGGCCAGTCCACATTCTTTCCGTAGCATATGCGACAAATCTCAATGTTAGTTCTCATGATATTGATAGGAACAATTTTATCTATGTATCAAACACAGTGGATTGTAATATTTAAAGCTGTGTTGTATTACACGCAGTCACTAATTGGCCCGTTATACTTCGGCAATGCTACATATATCGTGTATATATGTGCACGATACGTCCCACGCCTCTTCCAAGGAAAACTGGAGCTAAAAGGCAAATAACATGATATAAACCAGGTTATTATTATTTTATAATTGCCAGAAAAAGTAATTTTACCTCTCACTAGTAGACACCCCTGGCGCCACACTTAATCTTTGATGTTACAATATGTCGTTATAATTTCTGCTCCAGTGAGCTGACGACAACTCCGCCATATTATCTACCTGGGTAATAAAAGCACAACACGCGACTCATCTGAACATTTACTAACCTGAATGGAAGATGTTTGTGATAATAATTATTATTGTACGCGAGCGTCCTGACGTTAATTGTCAAAAGTCTTGCTAACACAGCAGCTGAAATAACTGTTCATTACCTCGATATTATTATTATTCATATTATTATGAATGCGAATTGCAAACAAAATCACGTAGACTTTAAAGTGGTCATATTCTGTTAAAAATTCCGACATAAATTTTTTTGGGCAACAGGTTCCAGTTAAAACAATTTAAAAATATTCAACGGCGTGTTTGTATAGTTGTCTGGGAATCGCACTTCTGGTAGGCCATTGTTAAACGAGATATCATACGACAGAAGCATTCCTCTGTTAACATACACGCTGTTTTGAATAATCAGAAATCAAGCTTAATATGTACTAAATATCAAATCAAATCAATGAAGTGCTAAAGCAATTTGACTAAAAGTAATTGTTGTCCGCCGTATATCATACCTCATTGACTTTCAATAAATGTCCTAAATATTCACTAGGTTACAGAAACCATAGCATAGCATAGATCTAATAAAAATGTGTGTTTAACTGCTGCAAGCCACCAGAGAACAATTTCAATGGACAATAACTCTTTACATGCTGTATATTTTGTAAACAATTTGACTGAAATTTGTTGGTGGCTTTGAAAATATTCAGCATATCCAGAGTTAACCCCCATGGAAAATGTACCGGTAGTCGGCACAAATTCAGCAGACAGACTGCTAAAAAGGCGAGATTCTGGCGACAGTGGCGGTGACGTGATTATTATGTCGACCAAATAGAGACAAACCTTGTATCCGAGATGCTATTTTGTCCATTGGCCTAATTGTTCGTGATCTTTATGCAGATGCTACGTTCCAAAATATTATCAATGCAACGGCTGGTGGTAATTATGGTAACATACTTTTATCGATCTAATGATAACACGTTTTTTCAACCATTTACATATCCTACATTATGTCTGCTGATTATGAGGTTTTCTTGGCTAAATATGACGGTGGAAGGGGGAGGAAGAGGGGGGGGAGGCGTAGGGAACCGGAAAGGGGCGGAGAGAGAGAGAGTGAGAGAGAGAGAGAGGGATGGAGGGGGAGAGAGAGAGAGGGAGAGAGAGAGATAGGGGCGGGGGCGGGGTCTGTATGCTGTGTGTGTTGATGAAAGGGGAGATGACTAATCAACAATGATTTCAAACCTGGATGCAGATTTTCTCCTTAAAATAAACAAGTCTCTTTGAAAATATAATAGTTTTTTCATGTTAAACCTCTATTGTACAGGCGTTTACTTTTGCTACAACTAATGCACCGGTGCATGATGGTCAATGTTGTTTGTGTATTGTGCTGGCTGATTACTGCGCAAATCTGATAGTTTCAACGTTGGTACACTGTTGTCTGTAATGTATTTGGACGTTTGTTGATTTGATGGCACAAACATTTTTTTTTGGTTTTATTTCGTTGGCCAAAGTATTTATATTAGCACAAACTACGGTCGAAGAACAAAACTCTATGCAAGACCACTGATCAGTTTGGACCACAAAATAACCTTCGTCTATCCAACGTTGTTCAAGTGTACCGCCGCTTCCTGGGAGCAAACCCGATCAAACGGCCAAATATATATCTTCCACTTGGTCTGCGATCATTTACAAGAACGAAATGATTCTTATAAATAATATTATAATATACGCATGTCTCTGCTTGCTTCAAGTTCTAAACACGGCAAGTTCTAAACACGGTCGACATTTGGCCGCTTGTGCAGTCATCAGTAGATTGACGTGTATACTTGAAAGCTGGCATCTTTCACAGACGATCAAATGATACAGCGGAATCCCATCAAAGAGAGCTAACCTAACAATCTGCGTGTGTACCCAAAGTCGTTTGTGTAATATCGCATAGCGTGTGTGTATTTGAAGTATAAACATATTAGTGTTCATAGAAAGTGGAAAGATTGCGCCCGCGGCCGCAGACAATGCGGGAACCTGTCAACCTGAATGAAGTGTTTCCCTTTTTTCCTGGAGGTTTGAGCGTGTACGAGAGAATATGTGCGATGGGGTGGGGGAGAGGGCAGGGATGGAGGGATGGATGGAGGGGAATAGAGAGGCAGGGGGTGGGGGGGGGGGGGGGGGGGGGTAAGGGGTTTGGTGTGCGTGCGTGCGTGCGTGCGTGCGTGCGTGCGTGCGTGCGTGCGTGTGTGTGCATGTGTGTGTGTTAGTGCGCGTGCGTTCGTGTGCTTGCGTGCGTGCGTGCGTACACGCATGCGCGTGCGCGCGCTTGTGAGTATATACACTCGTGCATGTATGTGCTTGCGCGTGCGCTTATGCACTTACGCATGCGTGCCTGTGCTTGTGCGTTCACACGCGCACTTTAGGTGCCAGCGCTAGTGCGTGTGTGCATTTGTGCATGCATCCATGCATTTGTGCGCGTGTGTGTGTGTGTGTGTGCACGCGCGCTTGTGCATGCGTGCGCTTGTGTGTGCATGTGCTTGTGCATGCGTGAGCTTGTGTGCGCGTGTGCTTGCGCATGCGTGCGCTTGTGTGTGCGTGTGCACTTGTGCGTATGCTTGTGCGTGCGCATGTGCGTGCTCTTATGCGCGTGCGCGTGCACGTGCTTGTGTGTGCCTACGTGCACTTGTTCACGCACAAGCTTGTTCGCCTGTGCGTACGTGTGTGCATCCTCTTATGTGTACATGCAATTGTGCGTGCGTGTGCTTTGCCTGCATGAGTTTGTGTGCACCTGTGCGGCCACTTAAGTGAGCACGCGTGTATGCGCGCACTTGCGCATACGTGCGTGCGTGAACTTGTGCGTGCATACGTGCGCGTGTGCTTGTGTGTGCATTCGCGCTTACGTGTGCACTTTCTCGTGCGTATGTGCGTACGTGCTTGCGAGCGTGAATGCGTGCGTACGCGCGTGCGTGTGTGCGTGCGTGCGTGCGTGAGTGCGTTGCGACACGCCTATCCATATATTGCAGATATATTGCAGGTCGAGTCGTTCCTGTATTTAAGCCATTGAACATGAAGTCGTCATCGCCAGTTGGCATGCATTGATCTGCATCATTGTAGCCTGTCTCTCTTGGCACACATCTAGCCAATTTGCTAAGTGATGTCGGGACAGTTAGCGGATCCATATTGTGTTCAGAAAAAATCTGTGTTTAGTTTGAAACATTTTCATCATTTCGCGATGTCACTGTTGCTGTGGTTGTTGGTTGCGAGATAAAGCATGTACGCTACGGGAGGTCAGGACCGTGTGCAACCCCACTTCCTTATGATCGACCAAATTGTCTGGGATGGCGATAGAAAAAAACGACAGCTAATTTCCTCCGTTTTCTTAAAGTTAGTCAAAAACATTTCTTGCACGCAAGCAGTAGCTAGTTAGGTTGCCTTTATTTCATTTCTTTGATCAACTGCGCGATGCTCGCTAAAGTGCCGCGCGGCGCCGTAACGCCCTCCTTTCCCCATCATCCATCTCCGGCAGCGAGACACGAAGACTGAACATAGGCCAGGAATCACACCTCCAGAGCCAATCTGTGCCCACACCCCTTCATCTCCCGTGACACTACTACGCCAGTGTAGTAGGGTCTAGGCAACTATATGCGGGAATATGTGTTTAACCCTTTAGCACTCAAACTCGGCAAAAAACCTCGGCTTATATAATGATCTTGAGCTATGTCCATTAGCAGAACACGAGAAGACCAATTTTCTTTTAATTTACCGCTGGAATGACTGGCTCGATGTCATTAACATTTTCTTAGAGAAAAATGAAAATGCTAAAGACAAATTTGAGTGTTTGAGGGTTAAGTGAAGATTATGTTGGCAATACTTTAGTCCTATGTTCTAAGTTGTTGCTACGTGGTGACTCATGAATACCAGACCAGTCATAACGCGTTATACAATGACCCCTTTATGGAACACAGAGAATGGAGGAATCAAACTTTAGCTGTGCCCCGCCTATCTCTAGCTAAGCTCCACCCACACTTCCCCGTGTTAGGATCGATCCATCCCTGAACTGCCTGATAATCAATTCCAGAAAACTATACATGTAAACTGTTGAATATTTTGACGCTAATTTGACTGGTCGCTGTTGCTGCCAATCGCATGTGGCAGCGTCCAGTCAAATTAGTCTCAAAATATCCAACAGCGTGTTTATTAAATAGAAAAGACATATAATTCGTACACCAGTGCTTAGTCCGTCATCAATTAAGCGTTCGGGACGAACTTATCTACGTCATTCATGACGTCATTGATCACGACGTCATCATACACGCCACGTAGTTGTTTATGACGTTATATGGTAGATGGATAAACAAATGGTCCATTGATCAAAGATGATATTTATGAAAGACATGCCACGCCATCTTACGACCACCCGCCAGAGATAACCACCATCGCTTGGTTCTAAAGGCAGGTGGTCTTTCGGCTGAGCTTGACCGTAATTAGAAATAATATGCGCGATGACAATCGTAGTTAAAATTACTACTGAATATCTTTTAAAAAACCATAACATCGTGATTGAAAATTGCTGGCGCATCAACATTCAATTAAATTTATTTTCCAATAAATAGCCAACAAAATCCATTTTTTGTTACACGATCACACGGGCCAGAGATATCCAAGTTGAAAGCGTCAGTGCTAGAGTTATCTGGCGTGGATCAGAGCCGGGAGATGAGCCGTCAGAGGCAGCTTATTACCCAAAGACACACGCCGTCAATCTAAATCCAACATCTCTACCTTTATAGGCTTATCACAGATTACGCTAACTGATTATGTGTTTCCAGTGGGAACGATTTTTTATTTCAAGTTCCAATGAAATTACGCTATAATTATTTAGCCGTCAGAAAAAAGGAATATGTTTTCCCGACTATGTAAATGCGTTGAATAGCATCTTATGCAATACAGGGGGTCCATTTCTGGCTATACCCAGCCCATTTCTAGCTATGCCCCGCCGATTTCTAGCTAAGCTAGCCTTTGTAACGCCGGCTTGTATCGATTTTAACGCATGAACCCTGAATTCCTGTAATGTTAATTTTAAAGTAACAATACTGGCAGGATGTTTAATATTTCGAAACTAATTTGACTGGGAGCTGTTGCTGCCTATGGCAGCAATAACTCCCGGTCAAATTAATTTCAAAATATTAAACAGAATGTTTATTAAATAAATTTATCAACTTCATACAATTCATAAGATTTAGATAAATACTGTCTGACAGTTGTGTCTTTCGTCCCTGACCCACGTATATATTCATTTTGATTATGACGTCAGGTACTTGAATGACAGATCGGATCTCCCCCCCCCCCCCCCACCTAGAATGACATAGCTCGGAGAGAAGGGATTTTTTTTATCGACTATGTAAATGTGCTGAGTAGGATCTTATGGAAATATCCTTTAATCATTCAATGGCTAAATTTGGAAAATCTAAATACTTGCATATTGAAATATGTCTATTCCAGACCGAGAAGCCTATTTTTCAAAATTTACTACTGGAAAGACTGACTCGGTTATCGAGCCAGTCATTCCAGTGGTGAATTCTTAAAAAAATTGTCTTCTCTTCACCTGAAAATGGACGTTCCTCACGTCCATTGCAGATTCCGGTTTGGACGCCTTAGTCGTGAAATGGTTAAACCAGAAGGATATATGTATATCTATCCCCCCAGGTTTTTTCTTCACCCGTAGTGTATATCCCTATAGCGCCCCCTAGGTTCAAGAACGTTCCTACACCCTTGCTCATAGGCCTATTACGTTAGAATAAATTATACTATGGCGTTGCATATTTATCTTATTGGTATCTCTGTTTGAATTATTGTTTCTCCAAATGCATTTGCTTATCTGCTCTGTTCCCTGGTTAATGTAGTAGCAATTTCGCGTGGATTAGTTGTGCCATCAATCGCATCATGTACGCCCCATTAGTGGACGGTATAGACAAACAGCAGACACAGCATAGGAACACAGCTGCAAGATAATTGCTAACTAGACAGGACCAAGCAAGACTTCAATCAACCCTTTGACAATCTAGCAGCCCAAAACGATCTCAGCAGTGGTCTTGAGAAATGCCCATTTGCAGGACAAAAGAAGTCTACGTTTGAAGACTTACCAGAACCAGTCATTCCAATGATAGACTTAAAAAAATAGTTGTCTCTTGTTCTGGAATATAGACAGTTTCTATGGGAAAAATTGATTTAAAAAACAAATATGAGGATTTGACGGGTTAATTCAAACCACTTGAGTTAAAACAACAATGGTATATACACTATTAGACGAGACCAGTTGATCGCTCTCCAAATGTTACATATAGGCCTACTAAACATTAAAATGGAGTACATAGATTATCTAAATCCGCGGATATACTAATCACATAGTCGATATATTTAGTGTTTCGCAGGAAGCAAACAAATATTACTCGCTGCCATTTTGGAAAACGCCCCGCCCTAATGACCCTATCACTTGACCTGTCCGAAGATGTGTGGGGCTGATCTTGGAAAAAGCTTCTTCAGTGCCTTCTTAAGTCATACGAACTCTGTTTTGTGTTCCTCACGAATGTGTTAAGGATTCTAATTGATGCCATATGCCATTCGAAATAGGACCGGTTCAGTCCATCATTTACAACGGTAGGCTGATATGTAGGCTTGGTCAACGTCTCGTCGGTCTATGCCATTTCTGTCAAAAATCTTCGAATTTCCTCGCGTGGTCTTGACCTCTTCCACGTGTGCGGAATTTGCATGTCTGTCACAGAAATTCACAAACAATAATTACATTCATGCCCCTTATACATGGCGATTCAAATCATTCATCTATATGTAATGCGCGTTAGAATTAATAGCCACTTTTCCCATTTTCCCTGTATTCTGTATTTTGAAATAAAATGGTAGGCGTACATCTGACTACACATTTCTCATGAGAATCGTGATATTTGTTATTACTACCAAATCACATGCCTTGTTACTGCGTATAGTTAATATAAACACCAAATTATTCAAGAAACGGCCAACATTCCGACTCAGAATGGTAAACTTGGCACCTGATCAAACATGCTTTTAAGCTGTCTCTGTGTTATGACAAGGGTTATGCCAAGGGTAAATTTGGATTCATGGTTTGAGTGAAGCAGATACGCTAAGACCGCGTGCCGTTTAAATTTATTGATAGTCACTATAGGTATAACAATAACGGAGATAAAACAAACTTTCTGCAGAATACTCTCAAAATAGCGCAGCCAAGCAACTTGCATTAAGGTTACCATT